>PVJX010020251.1:0-33607 GCA_004027295.1 Dolichotis patagonum | reverse complement strand
GATGAGGTGCTAAAAGGCTTACAAGGCGAGATCGAGGAGGTCCTGGGCGGCATCTCCCTGTCCGTGAACGTTCTGAAGGAGCTCTTCCGAGCCTACGACTTCTGCTGCGCCAACATGAAGCTTTTCTTCAAGGTATGCACAGGACGTGGGTAGGGCCACTTGGGCCACGCCAGCAGGGGCAGCAGTGGGACAGGCCATCGAATATGCTCTTCTCTCCCCCTCTCTCTCTTTCTCTGCTAAAAGGACAAGGAGCCCGTGCTGTGGGAATTCCCTTCTTCCCTCGCCTTCTCCAGAATGAATGCCTTCTTCCACCGTGTCCAGACCATCAAGGTAAAAACAGAATTCGAATTCGGACCCTCGACATCTTTCACTTGCCCTTTGAAGACTGAGGCAGCAGAGTAATCTCCAAGGGCTGGGGCCAGAGAGCGCCTGCCTCACCTGCATGGGTGGGGTTCAAGGTTCCATCCCCAACACAAGGGAAACATGATATATTCAACCGGTGCCGAGGTGAAGGTCCTCATCCCAACCTTCACCTCCTCTTTCTCCTCCGCATCCTGACGTCAAAGCAGCTCACTCTCCTCCTCCTGCGCCCTCTCTGCCTGCCGGAGCCACTCCAAAGACACTGCGCTTGGATGAACACAGGTCCCACCGGCGTCACAGCTGGCTTCGTGACAGGGCCCTCGGGTTTGGCTCTAGCGATGAGGGGGCTCAGGGTGTTTTGTTTTCTCTCTCTGCTAGGACCTTTATAACACTGCTATTGAGTTTCTGAAGCTGGAGAAGATGGAGCTGGGCGGAGTGCGCGGGAACATCCTTGGGAACCAGGTGACTCAGATCTACGAAGAGGTCCTCGAGCTGGTGAAGGTCTTTGCCGACTGCAAATACGATCCGCTGGACCCGGGAGACTCGGTGGGTCCTAGGCCCTGACTGGCAAACGGGGCCCATGGAGTGGGAAAGCACAGGAAGGAGGGGCAATGTGCAATCCTGACACCTCTAAAAAGTTGTCACAGGAGCTGCGTGAGGAGCTACCCCACCTCGGTGACATCTTCCCATAGCTGTGCCCCCGAACCCTCCCCGCAAGGCAGAGCTTTCCATCGGCCGTGCGCGACGCTCTGCACACAGCCTGTGTTTCATGTATTGTAGAGCTTTGACAATGATTACGCCGATTTTGAGACCAAGATTGAAGACCTGGACAGGAGGCTGGCGACGATCTTCGGGCAAGCCTTCGACGACTGCTGCTCCATCGAGTCTTCCGCAAAGGTGAGCCCGAGGGCAGACTGGGCGGACTGAGCGCCCATCCTGGGTACACGGAGCTGCGTGGGGAATCATGTGAGAGAAGCCTCAGAGCCCTTCGGAGCTGCCGGGCTGGTCCAAGAGGGGCTGCGCCTCAGCGCTTACCTGGAGCCAGTACCCTGGAGGGGTCTGACAGTTACTGGGGAGAGTTTGAGGAAGAGAAGCAGGTACAGAACAGAGGCATTTCACTGGCACGCAGGAGCTAAGTTTAAAAAGTTCCATTTCTTCTTCTTTGATTCCATTTCCTCCTCACTTAAAAGGAAGGAGAGTTACACCAGCAGAGTCCAGGCTGGTGCACAGATGATCCTCTGCTCAATCCTCCTGCCTCAGCCTCCCAAATGCTAGGATCACAGGCATGCAACACTGCGCCAGATATGTGGCAGGGACAGAGAAGCAAGTTCTCTCTCCCTGGTGACCTGATCTCCTCCCAGACACCCCACCTCCCAGCACCACTACCGTGAAGGTCAGAGTTCCAACCTGTCCATCCAGGTGTGACGAAAGCACTCATTCTGCCCACCGCACGTGTTTTTCCACACGGTCTCTGGAGGCACCTGGACCCACTCACACAGCCAGCAGGAGTAATGGAACCAGGGCCCCAAGTTCTGAGTTGGGCTCCTTCCAAGGCCCTGTTCTGAATCTCTTGACAGAGGGGTTCCCAGGGCTATGAAGGCAGTTGGGCTGGGGCAGCTGTGGGTGGCGGATCACCCCATTGAGGACGTCACGCTGCCCACCCCCGGGCAAACTGCTTCCCAAGCAAATGCCAAGATGTGCGTTTGCCTCTTAAGCATTCTTTTTCTAAAAATGTAAATGCACTGGTCTTTGAGTTTCTGCAAACATAATGATCAACTAAACCTTAGATGTCGGCACTCTGGGCAAAATATCAATGAGTGCACATGAGAGCACTTAACCTCCCCGCTGGGGTTAAGGGAAAGAATTACACAGTGAGACTTGTTAAATCACCGGAAGGGGGGCTTTATTTGGGGCCACACACTAGGTACAGTGTCCCCTGCAGTGGCGCCTACAGTGGGGGACAACTCAACTGTGAATGTAGACTGGGCCAGTGCGGGTGGAGCCGGGTGGAGCCAGCAAAAGGGGGGTGGGGGGTGTCGGGGGTTGAAATCAGCACTGAAGAGAGCGTGAGGGGGTCCTAGGCTCGGCCAGCTACACAGAGTTCTTGCTGCAGCCGGAGGTGACCAGATGGCACCCAGGGATGGCGGAGGATGAGGAGCCTGGTCAGATGTCAGGCCTGGGGGCTTCTGAGGACTTGACAAGGTCTTTGCTAACACAGGATTTTATCTATACACACGGGTGGCCCAGGAGGAGCCCAAGGGCCTAAGCTGGGCTTGGCCACCACAGAAGTTCTCTCTGTCACTGTCCTGGAACCCTCTTCTCCAGGGAAGCCCTCGTGCCTCCTGCCATTCCAGCACCACCTGCCCACAGCGGCCTCCCCTTTCCTGCCCTCAGGAGTAGCTTTCACACCCCTCTCCCTCTCCCCCTGTCCGACACTAGCCTGCCAGGTCTCTCCTCTCGCTCGCTCAGCCTCCCTGACACCATGCAGTCCTGGTATCCGCCATGAGGGAAATAAGCTCCCAGAGGGCAGGCGTGTGATCAGGACTGAGCCCAGCACACTGTAGGAGCCTTTGTGTGGCCCTGGCTGAGGGAGCTCGGTTCTCCCAGATGTGGTCAGAGGTGACTTCACGCCAGCACAGCGCTTTGGCATGGAGCGCGATAGGCTATTAGCACAACGCATCTAGATGCCGAGACCGGAGACCTGCATGAGGAGGCCTCCAAGGTTAAAAGGCAACGTGAGAGCGCAAGGATCCGAGGGGGACGGTCCACTACCGTGTCACTCCAGGGAATTCTCGCGAGAGCCTTGGTTACTCCTTGGTGCATGGAGGAGGAAACGGGCAGGAAAATGAGAAGAGCTCAGGTACCCGTCCCCCAGCCAGGGAAGGATGAGGCCCCGAGTCTCAGGTCCCCTAGACATGTGGAGATTTGACCCCAGAAATCTGGCTCAGAACAGAGCAGGAGAGGATGTGGGCGATGGGTGGGGGTGAGCCTGGCTGGGAGTCCCCGTCTGTGGGGGAAGTCAGCTTCAGGCACCCTGTTTGTGAACAGCAGCTGAGGAGTCTTAGGCTGGTCTCCGTGAGGAGCAGCTAGTCGGAAAGAAGCCAGGCCAGGTCCCTGAGGGATGGACCCTCCCTGGCCCCAGAAAGCCTTCTCACCCAGACACACACACACCCGCTAGGGCCAGATCCAGTTTTTCTGTATTGAACTGAAAGAAGTCCTGTGCTACATTTTTAATTGCTGTTTATGCTAGATGAGAGAGAGAGAGAGAGAAAGGGGGGGGAGGGAGAGAAGGAAACTACACAGAAGCACTGTTGCAAGCCACCCCCACCCGCTCCTGCGTGCCTCGGCCGGGGGACACATTCCCCGTGTCTGATGCCCCTTGTCCTGGGATGGGGGGCCCCAGGCATCCCTCCCTTGGTCCCTGAGTTCTCCCCACTCCCAAATTGCCAGGTTGCTGCTACTTCTCCTCTCTGTAATTCACACATCAGGAAATTTCTAGGGCAGTTTTCCACACCAGGCGCTCCTGGCAGAAAATAAAATGAGTTTGCCTCCCAGAAGTCAGAAGCCACAATATATCTAAGGAAGAAAAAAGAAAAAGAGGAAAGGAAAAAGAAAAGAATAAAAGGACCCAGGAGGGCCTTAAGCCATTAAGTGGCTCCCCCACCCCACAGCTGTCATACATCAATTTTTTTTTTAACGTGGAGGTGGGGACCTCCTGTGTCTGCAGTCACCGACAGGTGACTGGGAGGAGGAGCAAGTGGATCACTGAGCTTCTCTTCCCTCCTGAGTATGCCGGGGAGCTCCACTTGTTCTAGGGGGCCTGGAAATCTCTGTCCCCCCTCGTTGGTCATGGTGGTTCTTGCCGGGCCGTGTCTCACAGAGTGGCAGTGTTCATCCTGAGAGGGACATGTCCTGCCAGGAAAGCTTTTGTACCTTCTGCCGCGCTGGCTCCACGGTTATGAATGCCTTCAGCTGATGCCTACCTTGGAAGGCTTTCATTTCTCCTTCAAGTTTGAAGGAGAGCTTTGCTGGATATAGTAATGTTTACTATAGGTAGATGTTTACTTTTCTTCGGGGCTTGAAATGCGTATTCTGTTCTTGCCTGGCCTGAGGGTCTCTGCAGAGATGCCTACAGTTGTTCTGATGCAGTGTTTCTCCCTCACCGCTTTCAATATCCTTTCCCTCTTCTGTTCTCTTGTCATTTGAGCTATGTGACACAATGGGGGTCTTCACTGGTGCAGCCTGCTTAGGGCTCTAACTGGCTCCTACACCTGGATGTCTGTATCTTTCCCACGATCTGGAAAGTTTTCTGTTATTATTTTATTGCATAGGTTTCCTCTGTTATTAGTCAGTTCCTCAGTGCCCTCTTCTACTGCCAAAATGTAATTTTGGTCTCTCAACTGTGTCTGAGTTTTGGGGTTGCTCATAATTTCTTATTTTTTTCTTTCCTGGTGTCTTCGTGTACTAATTCTTCAACCTCAGCTCCAAGCTCCGAAATTCTGTCTCTGCTTGTGCTGCTCTATTGGTGGAGCTTTCCACTGAGTTTTTGATTTGACATCATGATTCTCATTTTCAGAATTTTTGTGACGTTCTGCGGAATCTCTATTCTTGAATTGTTGAATTCTCTTATTGAATTGTTCCCTCATGTTCTGCGCTGCCTTCCTTAATTCATTGGTTTTTTTGTCTGTGTTCTCTTTGAAGTCATTCCTCACTTTACAAATCACTCTTTTGAGTTCTTTGACTGGCATTTCATCCACTTTGACATCTGTGCATTCGGTTACTGATGAGCTGTAGACGTTCAGAGGACTCATGCTGACTCGTTTTCTTCACACTTGTGTTTCTGTTCTGAGATTTCTGCCTGTGTTGGGATGGAGACCTCTTCTACTTTTATCTGAATGTCTTCTTAGTGTTGAGCCTTTTATGAAGGCTCGCTCCCAGGACCACTCAGAGAGGAGGAACTGAACCATCATACAATATTTGTGTCAGCTTTTTTCTTTCATCTCTGTGACAACTTACCTGAGGAAAACACCGTCAAGGTGGAAAGGCCTGTTCTGGCTCATGGTTCCACAGGTTATAGTCCACGGTCTGACAGCTCCATTGCTGTGGGCGTGTGGTCAGGCAGAAACTCACGGTGGCAGGAAGATGTGGTTGAGGAAGCGTCTCACCTCATGGCAGCCAGGATGCAGAGAAACAGAGAACGAGAGCTAGCCAGGGACGGGGAGACCAGTGACAAGACACAGCACCCATGGGTACACCCGTGACCTATTCCCATCAATGAGGCCCCACCTCCTAAGTTTCCATCACCTCCCAGTAGCCTATCAAATATTAGTCCAGAAATGAGATCAGAGCCCTCATGACCCAATTTCTTTCCTGAAGGCCTCAGCTATAAATGGTACTGCACTGGAAACAATGTGGTTTGGTTTCCAATCCAGGGGCCTTTGGGGGACAGTCCAGGCCCTAACAGCACCCTCCTCCTACCGGAGCCCTCGTTATGTGAATGCAGCCCTTGGGCTATTTTTTCACTGTTTAATCTTGTTCTTTAATTGCTCAAATCTTCCTTGTTCACATCCTGATTAGTCCTGTCATCGAATAAACTCCCTTACACCTCAGACCTAGTTGACATCTCCAGTTTACCCAGAGTTAAGGTAAGCAGAGTTACCCAGAATATAGCAGCGCAGAAACTGTACAGGGGCCCTTTAGTCAGCTACCATCAAAGAAAAGTTGAGACGTGTTCTTTGTTGACCTCTCAGTACTGAAGCGTAGCCTTGCTTCTTGGTCCATAGCAAGGCTGGGACAGCACCTGGGACAGGTCAGCTGGCAGGGGCTCTGACAAAAATACCCCTCTTCTGTGCCTCCCCAGCTCCTGTACATGTGTGGGAGCCTCCTGGAGCGGCCCCTAATTCTGACCGAGGTGGTTCCCAGGTACTCGGTCATGCTGAAGATGTTCGATGCCGAGCTGGACAACGCCAAACTCATGTACGATGCCCAGATGGCGGCAGCCACGGAGGGCAACATCCCGCCCATCCACAAGAACATGCCCCCTGTGGCCGGGCAGCTCAAATGGAGCCTGGAGCTGCAGGAGAGGCTGGAGGTGTCCATGCGGCACATAAAGCACATCGAGCACCCGTGAGTCCCAGGTGGCGAGGACGCAGGGGCAGCAGTGGACAGGAAGAGGGTTTCCCCAGGGCCTGCAGACTCAGGTTCCCACCAGCCACACTGTATTTCCCACAGGGGCCCCTGGGCGGCCTCCCAGCTCTTCCCCAAAGTCTTCCCCAAAGACTTCTCTTCGCGTGTGCTCAGGGGTCTCTGGCTGTCCCTCAGCCATGTGTCATAAAATAAGACCCCCCAGGTGAGAACAAAAAGAGGCTACTGACATGGTGAGCAGCTGCAAAGGAGCCACCAAGCCACTGTCACTGTGTTTGGCTGAGGTTCCACAGCGGGCCAAGGGGCCCAGGAGCCAGGGGTGGCTGCAGGTGCACCTGAGGAGGCAGCTGGCTAGGAGGCGCTCTGGAGGACTGGCTGGCAGGGCACTGGCTCTTCTCTGGTTGGCCCTAAGGTGGAAGGGAGGGCAAAAAATGAGGGAAGCGTGAGTTACTAACCAAAGCCTGTAGCCAGGTGTGATGGCGCACACTTGTAATCCCAGCACCTAGGAGGCTGAGGCAGGAGAATCAGCAGACGTCCAAGGCCCTGGACATAGTGAGACCCTGTTTCAAAAAACAAAGCAAAACATAAAACCTTACCAAGCCCTGGCTACCAGGGGCCAATTGCTTTGTGAGCTATGATTGGTTTCCCGAGTTGGTTGTTGATCTGTTGGGATGTGTGGGTCTGCCCTTCTCCACTTGTCCATTTTCAGCCTGGAACAAAAAATGGTCAAAGGCTAACTACTTGGGCAGCCAGATGTCCCGGTAGCAACCACTGGGGGCACTAAAGAGACCCTGCGGGAGGTGTCTGTGAAGCGTGGCCTCTCACTGGGCTCTGACCGGGATTCCAGGGTTGTGTCCAGCGTGGAGGCCAAGATGGTCTATCAGAAGTACGAGGAGATGATGGAGCTCCTGCGTGGCTACCGGGAGAGGACCTACCGGCAGTGGGTCGGCGGCGTGGACCAGGACTGCCACTTCAACCTGGGCCAGCCGCTGATTCTCCGCAGCGCCGCCACCGGCCTCATCCAAGTCAACTTCAGCAAGGCGGTGGGTCCCCCGGGCGGCCACAGGGGAGCCCCACTCAGGGCTGGGTCCTCAGCTGAGGGAGAAGCCAGAGTCCCGTGACCACTGTGGCTACCCTGTCCTGCAAAAATATGCATTGGCAGAGGTTGTTGTTTCTGTTCCAGGGAGCCTGGGCCCTTCTCCTCTCCAGACCCCAAGTACGCTAGGGTACGCTTAGGATATGAGGCCAAGCATGGCCATGCGGGAAAGCAGCTTCAGCGAGCGCCCTTCTTCAAAGCCTGGCTGCCTTTCCTACCTTCCCACCCGGAAGCACTGACTTTAAAGTAAAAGGCAAAATTCTTTGCAGGACCTAGACGGAGGGGCTGGCAGCCAAGGCTGGGGAGTACCCAGGTTTCACACCGCCAGGCTGGGGGGTGTGTCACGGGGCTGCCTCTGGACAGTGTGGGAGTCCACAGATGACGGAAGTGGGGACGGGGCTGAGTTCACACTCTGCCTCCCGGGGCTATTGATTCCTCCTTTCATTCAGCACATAGTCACTGAGCGCCTGCTGTGTGTGTACTTGGGATGAATTGCTGAAGCAGAGTCAGAGGTGTCTGTCCTGTCCTGTGGGAGCTTATCTGGGTGGGGGAGGTGATGAGACAGTGAGAAGAGGACAGGTGACTGACATAGACAAAAAGGTGAAACCACATTTCAGCAGGAGCCTCAGGAAAAAGAACAAGGAAGGCAGGGGCAGGGGAAGGGACGGGTGTCTTGAGAGGGACCCTCAGGAGGTGAGGGTGTTGGCCAAGCAGAGGTGGAGGCAACACCTTTGAGCAGAGCAGACAGCTAAAGCAAGACTGGGAGGCATGCATGTGCCTGGCACGTTCTAGGGCTGGGTGGAATGGGCAAAGGGGACGTGGGTGGCAGAGAGGTGACAGGAAGCCTCATAGACCATCACAGGGATGAGGTCATAGGCCTGAGCCAGCTGGCAGCCTCTGTAGAGTTCCAGGCTGAGGAGAGCTTTGCTCTGATTTACACTTGGAAAGGGTCCCACTCTACGGTAGTGGCTAGGAGCAGAGAGACCGGTCAGGAGTTTTCTGCTGCAATTCAGGTGACAAGTGAGGGCCTGGAGGCCAGAGTGGCCACAGTGGAGGTGGTGCTGAGCGGTGACTTCTGGGCAGGCTGGATATGGAGTAGAAGAGGGAGAGAAGAGTCTGTCTCGGTGTTTCGGGTCTGAGTGACCAGGAGGTGGAGTGGCCCTCAGTGACATGGCCTGGAGAAGGGTGCAGGCGCAGGCTCCAGAGGAGGTCAGCTGCTCTGTTTGGCCATGGAAAGCTCAGGAGATGGTGAGAAGGCAGGGGGAGATCACAGATCTGGGGGACAGGAGAGGCCAGGGCTGGAGACAAATTCAGGCGTCCTCCACACCCACCTTCCCAGTACCTCATCCGGGTGAGAGTAAGCTGACAGGGACCGAGGTCTGGCTCTCCACCATGGACATCTCAAGGTTACCAAAAGGGACTTGTGAAGGGACCAGCACAGCCTGGAAGCCAAAGGCGACCGTGTGCCCAGGCAACCAGCTGCTGTAAAGTCACATGATGGGGTTGGCAGACTCAGTAACAGACAGGTGGCTGCAATCTTGATGGGAATGGTTTTGGGGACAGCAGTATTGGAAGGGACACTCCTGCTGTTGGTGTGTTGGATCATAACCAGGTGAGAGGAAAGGCTGATGGGAGGGAGGAGCCAGGTGAAGTCCCAGGAAGCCTTTCTCCAAACGGCCTGGGTGGAGTGAAGCCAGGGCAGAGGTAAAGAAGCAATGATGGTGTCATCCACCCATGAAGACAGTGTCAGCATCGTCTGCCTCAGGAACAGTGAACAGGGCAAAGACATCCTGAGCCTGCCAGAAAACGCTGCCTCCCATCCAGGTTGGACCCCAGCTTTGAGGACACCTCGGGCCACACCAGGAATGCCACAGGTGCCTCCTGACATGTTCTTTGACCTTTTCTCGTTGCCATTTAGTTGGTGGCAGTGCTGAGAGAAGTCAAGTACTTGAATTTCCAGCAGCAAAAAGAGATCCCAGGCAGCGCAGAGAGTCTGTTCTCGGAGAACGAAACCTTCCGGAAGTTCGTGGGCAACCTGGAGCTCATCGTTGGCTGGTACAATGAGGTGAGTGGGTGAGGCTCTGTCGTAGTTGCCAAGTTTTGTTTTTGTTTAGAACAAACAGTGGGGAGGAGGGGTCTCCTGTAGAAGAGAAAGAACAATGAGTAAGTTTTAATATTTAAACGTGGTTCAAGGCACTCTTCGCTGTTTATGAAACAGCAACAGCAGCAAAGATGGTAATAACTCAAAATAGCTGATTAAGAGAAGCACATTTCCACTGGGCGTCACACACTTTGCTGTTTATATTTCGCTCTCCTGAGTATATCCTGGATAATAGTGAAGTTGTTCCACAGTACCTCTATGACAGTGAGGGCAGTGGGGATGTTTTACCGGAATCCAGCAAGGAAGCGATGTGAGGCGGCTGGAGATGTGAAAAGGTGGCCAGTCCACTCTCAGCTCTCTGGTTCAAGAATCCCTGGATTTAGGGCATCTGTCAGATCTGTGGACCTGACACCACAGTCACCAAGAGGCTAACTGGTAACTTACCAGCTTTGGGAGACAGTCCCTCCTGTGATATGCTGCTTGCTACCTGGGAAGCATTGGTGTGGGGTACCCAGGCAGGTACAGTGCCCATCTTTACCGCCTTACAGATCCCTTGAGAGTGGGGAAAGGCAGCTGTGTACTTTGGACCTTAAATGTCCTCTGAAGGCCATATATTGAAGGCGTGTCCCCAGTCACAGTGCTACTGAGAGATGGTAGAACTTTTAAAAGGAGGCAGGGCCTAGTGAGAGGAAGCTAAGTCATTGGGGGTCCTTAAGGGTGATATTGGGACCTAGGTCCCTTCCTCCTTTATCTCTCTCTTGCTTCTTTTGGTTCTCACGAGAGGAGTGGTTTCCTGCACCACCCTCTCCTGTCACCATTATGCTCTGCCTCGCCACAGACCCAAAGGCAACTGGGCCAAACCGGTTCTGAAACCTCGGACACCATGAGCTAAAAGAAATTCCTCTTCCTTTACCTTAGTTTTCTCACTGTGACCTGCCTAGCCGCCACAGTGGGGTGGGGTGGAAACTACTGGTTTGCTACTCTGCTGTGATAGAACATCACATGCCATGTGGCCTCAAACAGCACGGACCTCTCTTGTGCTCCAGTTCCGGAAGGCAGGAGTCCAGAGTCTGTCCCTCTGCAGGGCCAAGGTGCTGGCTGGGCTGGAGGAATGTCCAGCTTCTAGAAGCCACCACTTTCTTTGGGTAATTACCTCTGTGTCGGTCAGGGTTCACCAAAGAAATGGAGCCAACAGGAGATGGAGATACAATGTGGAGATTTATTACACAGCCTCCCACGAGGATGGAGGCTGGAAAGTCACAGGGCCTGCCATCTGTAAGCTGGTGAGCCTGGACGGCTGCTGCTGTGATTCAATTGGACCCCAAGCTCGAAAACCAGGGGAGCAGGTGATGTGATTCCCAACCCAGTGTCTGGAGAAGAGGAGATGAGCTCCTAAACTGGTAGTGAGCTAGGAGAAAAGGTTTAATGCCCTCTCCTCTCACCTTCCCCTATAACCTCCAAGGTATTGGATGAGGCTGCCTTGCCAGGGGACATAACTGAGCCAACCACATCTGGAAACACCTGGAAAAACATTTAATCTGGGGCTCCCTGTGGGACAGATTGACAGACTGACAGATACAGTCAACCATCACAACCAAAGCAGGTGGCTCCACCTTCTGCTCCAATAACACATGGCCACCTCCTCCTGAGACCTCAGACCTCCCTTTTGTGAGTTCCCTGGGATTATACTTGGCTTTTGGAGAATTTAGCCCATCCTAGCGACCACCCTGCCACTTAGATCCCTAGCTTATAAGTCCTGAATTTTCTGTCACCGTGCAAAGTGACAGAAGCACAGCACCAGGACATGGACATCCCTGGGGAACTGGCATCTATGTGCCCACCTCTGCTTGAATTTCTGGGTGCTGGGAATCGAATCCCAGAAAGAAAGGCCCTTTCAGGCGCTGGTGAACACAGACAGGTGGAAAGGTGAGCCCAGCCCATCCACATAGGCGCCATAGGGAGCAGAGCACAGGAGCAAGGTAGATGCAGGTTGCACAGAAGAGAGCTTTATACTGATTTCAGGTTCATCCCTGAGACCCCAGAGCGTGGACTCCTGTGAGGTCCCCTTGTCATAGCCTTGCTTTTTCAATACCCTCCATGGCACTGGCTCAGGTGGAACCTCATTCTCACAGCCAACCGTCCCTGAAATGGATCAACTCCCTCAGACCCCACTTATTTTCATTTCCATGTGTATCAGTCAGTGTCTACTAGGGAAACAGGTATAAGCCAAGTACAGAAATATACAAGAATTTACAAGGTTGGCTTACAATGGCCACCTACAGAGTGAGGGGTGGAAGAGTGCAGAGGGGCTCTGTCTGCATATTTGGGGATCCAAAGTATCCACTCAAAGGCCCGGAGTTCCCTGTAGTGTCCAGTGCAAGTTCATATTGGGAGGCCGAAGGGTCTGTCCTGACACACTGAAGGGTCTGCACCGGAAGCTGAAAAGCCTGCACCGGAACTAAAGAGTCTGCATTGGAAGCTGAAAAGCCTGCACCGGAAACTGAAGGATCTGCACCGGAAGCCAGGAGATGAAGTCCGAAGTGAAGCCAAAGAATGGAGCTCCTGAAACAATGCAGGTCCATCCTTCCTCATTTCCCCTTTATTCCAGCCAGGCAACAAGCCACCCTAGAGTAGGTCTTGCATACCTAAGGTGTGGTGTTGCTGAACTAATTTAGTTGAGCTTCTCTTACTCAAGTTGATGCAATCTGTCAACCATCCTATCATGTTTCATGTCTCAGCTGTCTAAAAGACATCCATACACCCCATGTTCCTGTGTTGGTGGCCTTTCTGGTGCCACCCCCAGGCCAAACTCTGCACTCCTCCTGGCGCCTGAATGTTCATGACTGGGAATGTGGGCTCCTTCCATCCCATCCCACCCCTGCACAGTCCCTGCTAAGTCCTACATTAACCCTGTGTGATGAGCAGGTGAGGCCACATACCTCCCTCCCGTAACAGAAGGGTATCAAAAGTAGCACAGGGAGCCCAGGGTGTCTCTGTCATGAGGAACTTGCTAACATGACCCCTTACAGAGGGAATGGTGGCTGGAAGCAGTGAGGTACTGACCATGCCCGTCAATTCAGTGCTGCCTTGGATGTCTCAAAGACAGCTCAAAGTATGGGAAGGTTTGATGCAAAGCTGTGGGGAGACTGGGAAGTGACACCTGCCTGGTGCCATGGCCTCCCCACAACCAGGCTGGGAAAACCAAGATACGTGTAGCACCATTGTGTAGATGGGTCAGAAATTTCAGTACCAGCAACCAAAGGATCAACAAGGGTGGAAATGTAACCTGGACATGTCCAGTGTAAAATAGGTTTATTTTAACCAAATTCATTTTTAACTGACTTGCCCATTGGTGCTAAAGACTGTGAAACACCAGTGCCTGTCTTAGGCGAACTTCCCTGAATCTGCTTTTTCTAGAACCAGTTCCCTTGAGAAGTGTGTTCCTCTGTTTCCTAAATTGGTACCAGGCAAAGCGTCTAGGGAAAATGGAAGCCATAGGGAGCCAGTACACAGGGAAAGGTTCAGGGGTTACATCCAGCACAAAAGATATTCTGCAGTGATCATACAATCAGAGAGAAAACAATTCAGTGAACCAAAAATAAAAGAAGAAACTGGCCTTCACCTCTGCACTTCCAAACAGCCCAGTGAGCCGGTGGCGTCCAGCCTTCCACTGTGGGCTCTCCAGCTGTGGAGGATTGTGTGCTGGTAAGAAAAAGGTGGGCAAAAGAGAGAAGCAAGGAGAAAGTCTGATGCCGAGCTGTGCCCCCATAGTGACACTTGCCATTGGTGCCATCTCTGTCCTTGAAGAAGCTTCTGAATCTTCTTCTTTGGATTCTCTAGTCCAGAGACTACAGACCTCCCAATCACAAACACTCATTAGCATCTGAGCTTGACCTGAGAGGAGGTGGCTTCTCAAGGAATTTTCTAGCATATCTGAGCCGTCACTTGAGTGTGCGTGTTCTGGATGACTTGCCTGGGAACAGGGCCCCAGAAGGGCGGAGTCTCACCCTGGGCTGTGGAACTGGTATAATCCAGAGTGTTGGGTGGATCCAATGCCCCAAGCTTTCCCTACACTGGCTTTACAAGCATGTGGTGACCTCCAGCTACTCCTGTGGGCAGGAGTCAATGGGACACTTGGGTAAACGAGTGTCTGTGTAAGTTTGGACAAGACCTGAAAGCCTCAGGACAGAAGGTGCTGCCCCTTCTAGGCTGCCCAGCAGAGGCCCTGGATTCCCAGCAGCTACCACCTCTGTGGAGGCCTCAGAAACCCAGCTGGTTAATTCTATCTAAAGGGCTCCTTTGTGGGCTTTGATTGTAAACACACTGAGGAGGTTTGTTATGCGACCTTCAATGCAAGAACTCCCGCAGCAAGGAGGAGGCCACTGTCTTTGTTACCAAGAGGCAGCCAGCCTCATCCAGGGGTCCTGCCTCGAGCTGCCTTGCTCTATGATTTCTGTAGAGCAGCTTTTACTTCCACCTGGCTTTCAGCAGGTCATCACCAGTAAATTTCCTTCCTCCACTCTTACCCACCGGCTCTAAGTGTCCATGGTCCATAAACATTTGAAGCTTTGATGGGTCACTATTTGAAATGCCACACGTGTAAAAAGGATCATTCTGGAAGGTCAGTCATCAGCCTCTAACATTCAATTTCAATTCTCTGTAACTCACACTTCCTATAGATGTGTCCTTGAAAAGCGAAGTGCTACTAGATGAGATAATATTCCAAGGTATGAACTGATCTCCCAGAGCAGGGCAGAGCTTGCTGAGGCTGCACGGAAGCTCTGTTGTCACTGAAGTAGGTCTGTTCATAATGGCAGCAGCTCCCTTCAGACCTCGGCTCCCATCATTCAGGCAGATTTTGCGCTTTCCACTTTATAACCAAGGGGAGGTCCTGCTCCCAGGAACGCCGCCGCTTTCTACTGTATTCCTTTAGCTTTCTTTCTATGACTCAGCCAAATACAAAAATTGAGGACAATCCGCTCACTATTTTTACACTACAGTGCTTTCATCTTTTTCTACCCCATCACACAGACACTAGAAAGTATATACTTCAATTTCTTCTGATAAAAATAATTTTGCAAATCAGCGTGGCCTGAAATAGCTTCTGTTGCTGTTGTTGTCGTTGTTACTGGGGATTAAACTCAGAGCCTTGCACGTGCTCGGCAAGTGCTCTACCACTGAGACACGCATCCTCTACATTTTGTTGAAACTTTATTTTGAGACAGGGTCTCACTAACTTGCCCGAGCTGGCCTTGAACTTGTGATCTTCCTGTTTTGGCTTCCTGAGCATCTGGGATTACAGATTCATGAAATCCAATTCCTGTAAAATTCCCCCACAGATCACACTAATTGTAACTGGTTCGGGTAGTGTGGAGGCATAAAAATCCTTACCAGCCTACACGGTTTGAAATCTGGCTGCATTTGGGACAAAACCCTGACCCTGACCCTGTGTTCTACAGATAAAGAGGACCGTGATGGACGTGGAATTTCCACTGATCAAATCAGAACTGGAGGCAATTGATGTCAAGTTACTGAGCGCCGAAACAACGTTGTTCTGGAACAGCGAAGGTGTGGTGGCCGTGCTCGTCCCGAGAGGGTTAAACATGGTGTCCCCGTGCCCAGCAGCTGTCCTCAGACCAGGGGAGCAGCCGCTTCTGCCCCTCGGCCTTATGCAGTTGCTCTTCCTGCACCAGGGTTGGGTTTGAAGCCAAAACACAGTTCCAACCGCTTGCCCCTCTCCAGAAGGACACATCTGTGTCACTGACACCAGACCTGGCCAAGACCCCTTCGGCCAAGGGGTCCTAAGTTCTCCAAACTGGGCTCAGGAGAGGCCTGACCTTTCTTGTTTTCACCGAGTGTGTTTGAATCAGCAAAGTACTGAGTGGCTGGGCACGGGGAAAGTGGAAGTGCAGCCAGAGTGCAGCCTTCCTTCATTCCACCACCAGGCAGGCTCGCCCAGCCCCTCCTTGTCGCAGCCCCCTTCCCTCTGAGACCTCCAGGGTCACCCCCTGGAAACTGGAGTCTGCCCGTGTTTTCCTGTGCAGACTGCACTCCTTTCCTCCCACTTCTGCCTGAGGACGCGGCTCTTCTAGGGCTCTGCGCTTTGCAGAAAAGTGCACCTCTTTCTGGTGCTCTGCGTGGGATTGAGTGGAGGGACTGGGGCTCACAGGGTGGGGCTTTAACTTCAGGGGCCTGGGGTTCCTAGGTGAGATGATCCCACAGATGAGGGGATAAGGAAGTCGTACTGCCAACGAGGCTCAATGCACACTGCTCCGGATTTAATTTCAGGGAGCTCACAGTGGTTTCTGCTTCGTGCTCTAGAACCGGAGACAGGCTTTCTAGGGTAATGTGTGTTAAACCAACCCAGGACTCGTCCATCTGGCTGAGCTGTTTATTGCGAAAGATGCCTTTATGCTTGTGTTTCAGGGGTGTTTCAATATATTCAAGAGATGCGAGAGATTCTGTATAACTTGCAGAACAGAATACAGAAAGCCAAACAGAACATAGAAGGAATTACCCAGGTGATGGAGGTAAGCAAGCTGCAGGTACTGAGCAGGGCTCAGAGGAAGCCTCCAACAGGGCGGGGGCAGATGAGCCCACAGAGAGAGGCCTATGGCAAGAGGACCGAGGACCCTGCCCTTTGATGGGCTGGACCAGTATGATGCTGTGAGAGAGGCCCCAAGGCAGAAGGAGCCTGGTCCCTCTGGGAAGTCCCACTGTGTTCGTTTCCACTGAGCTCAGCCAATGGCAGAGGGGCTGCACGGCAGGCTGGCACCAGGAGCAAGGGCTGGGAAGAGACCCAGTGAGACCAGTGCTGCAGGGAGTGAGCATGGGTGTGGGTGCTTCTTTACCTCAAAAAAACAGAGGTGTTTCTTTACCTCAGGTCCCTTCCAAAACCCTGGGGGGGGTCTTTCATCTGCTTCCCTGCCCCCATTTGTCTTCAGCGGCAGATTTTGCAAAAACCTTGGTAGCTATGTATCCAAAAGGAAGCCTTTTATGTCCAGGTTTATTAGTACACATTTGCAATGCATAATGTTTCCCTTCCTTATGTGGAGTTGGTACATGTACATAGCGGCTGCTTCCAAGACTTAGCTCTTAGGAGTTGTGCTGCTATAAACATGATTGTGTATGTATCTCTGTAATTTGGTGTCTTTTAACTTTGGGGGTCTTTTAACTGGGTCAAATGGAGGCTCTAGCTTCAGTGTTTTGAGGAATCTCCACCCTGATTTCCATGGCGATTGCACTAGTTTTGCATTCTTCCTCATGGGGTGAAAGTGTTCCTTCCCCACCCCCACCCCCGCCCCCTCCCTGGAGCCTCACCAGCTTTCGTCATTATTATTTGATCTCTTGGTGCTGATCATTCTTTCTGGTGCAAGATGGAATCTCAGTACAGTTTTTTAAAAAAACTAAGAACATTTCTGTAGAAATACAAAAGACTCAGAATAGTCTAAACAACTTTGATAAAGGAACATTAGAGCTCCAACCCTCCCCAGTCCCTTGACTTATCACAAAGTTACACCAATCGTGACAAAACAGCATTGATATCAAGATAGACAAACCACCAAGGTACCAGTATGAAATCCCAAAATAGATACCCACATAACAGACAATTGATTTCTGGCACAGATGCAAAAGCAATTAAGTGGAGAAAGGATTGTACCTTCAATAAATATATTGGAACAACTGGATATCCACATGCAAAAAATCCAAACCTTATAGCACATCAGAAATTTCTTAAGACATCTAAAAGTCAACTCAGAATGGCTCACAGTGGATTAAAGTAAAGGCAGGTGTGACCTGAGCCTTGCTTTGGCTGAGGTCATTCCCTCTGGCACAGAAAGCCTGGGACAAGGTGTAGGAGGGAAGAGGGAAGCCACAGAGGTGTTCAGTGAAGGGAGGCATTGAATTAGCTTCCGAACAGGCCATGTGGGTGACAAAGGAGGCCGTTACACTTCTTTTTTAAACTATCTTAACTATTTTTATACACATGTGCATACACATATAAATATACATGTTTTTTCTTTCAGCTTCTTATACTAATGAAACAATATGATGTTTACACATGTATATCTTATTTATTTCACCATTGAGTATGTCTCAAGGTGCACCTATTTACTTATAAAAGTGTCCAAAGTTTATCATTCTTTATGGCTGAGTAGTATTCCAATGTATAGAAATACTACATGTTTTTTATCCATTCCTCAGTCAATGGGCATTTACGTTGTTTCCAAGATCTGGCTATTATAAACTGTGCTGCTATAAACATAGGTGTACATACATCACTGTGGTATGATGTTTCTAATTCTTTTGGGAAGATACCCAGAAGGGTAATAGCTGGTTTGAATGGGACCTCCAATCCTAGTTTTTTTGAGGAATCTCCACACTGATTTCCACAGTGGTTGTACCAGTCTTCATTCCCACCAGCAGTGCAGAAGGGTTCCTTTTCCCCCAAAGCCCCTCCACCATTTGTTATTGGTTGATTTCTTAATACTAGCCATTCTTTCTGAGGTGAGATGGAATCTCAGTGTTGTTTTAATTTGCATCTCTTGAATGACCAGTGATGCTGAACATTTTTTCACATATTTATTTGCTGTTTGTATTTCTTCATCTGAGAAATGTGTATTCATCTCAGATGCCCATTTTTTGATTGGGTCTTTGATTTTGGGAGGACTGATTTTTTTTTTTTTGAGTTCTTTGTATATTCTCAACAGTAATCCTTTGTCTGAGGAACAGCTGGAAAATGTTTTCTCCCACATAGTGGGCTGTCTCTTCACTCTGTTGGTGGTTTCTCTTGCTGAGAAAAAGCTTTTCAGCAGGGTGAGATCCAAGTTGTTGATTCTTTGTGATAAGTCTTGTGCAATATGGGTTTTATTCATAAAGTCTTTGCCTACACCAGTGTCTTCAAGAGTTTTACCTACTCTATCTTCCAGCAGATTTAATTGTTTCTGTTTTAATACTAGGATCTTTAGTCCATTCTGATTTTAGCTTAGTACATGGTGAACGATATGAGTACAGTTTTAGTCTTCAGCATGTGGAAAGCCAGTCTTTCCAACACCTTTATTAAAGAGGCTATCTTTCTTCCAATTAATGTGTTTAGCGCATTTGTCAAAGATAAAGTAGCTTAGTGTATCTGCAGTTATTTCTGCATCTTCTAATCTACTCCATTGATTTTCAGGTCTTTTTTTTTTTTTGGCCAGAACCACACTGTTTTTATCATAGTAGCTTTATAGTATAATTTCAAGTCATGAATTGTGATGCCCCCTGTCTTATCTTTGCTGCCCAGGATTGTCTTTGCTATTCTAGGTCTCTTCTGGTTCCAGATGAATTTTAGGATTGTTTTCTCCAATTCTGTGAGATTATGCTATTGGAATTTTGATTGGAATTGCATGGAATCTGTATAATAGTCTTAGAAGCACAGCCATTTTCACTAGATTGGTTCTTCCTATGCAAGAGCATGAGATGTCTCTCCATTTTCTAATATCCTCTTTAATTTCCTTTTTCAGAGTACTATAGTTTTCAATGTAGAGGTCTTTTACACTCCTTGTTAAATTGATTCCTAGGTATTTCACTTTTTTTGGATGCTATCGTAAAAGGTATTATTTCCCTGATTTCTCTCTCAGTGAGTTTGTTATCTGTGTACAGGAAGGGTATTGAGGGCCAGGGGTTTAGCTCAGCAGCCCAAGCGCCTGCCTGGCAAGCACAAGGTCGTGACTTCGATCCCCGGTACAAAAAATAAATAAATAAAAAGAAAAACTATTGGGTTTTTAGTGTTGACTTTGTATCCAACTACATTACTGAATTTGCTTATTAAATCTAGAAGTCTTTTGGTGGAGTTTTTGGGGTCTTCTAAGTAGAGTACCATGTCATCTGCAAATAATGATAGTTTAACTTCTTCCTTTCCTGTCTTAATTTCTTTTACTTCTTTCTCTTGTCTAATTGCTCCAGCTAATGTTTCCAGGACTATGTTGGATAAGAGTGGAGACAGTGGACATCCTTGTCTTGTTCCTGATTTTAGAGTGAAAGCTTTCAGTTTTTGTCCATTTAGTATGATGTTGGCTGTTGGTTTGTCATAGAAGGCTTTTATCAGATTAAGATAGAGACCATCTATTCCAATTTTCTGTAGGATTTTTATCTCAGTATAGTTTAATTTACATTTCTCTAGTGGCCAGTGATGTCGAGCATTTCTTCATGTATTTATCGGCCACTTCTGTGACGTGTGTATTCACTTTACTTTTCCATTTTTGATTGGGCCTTTTATTTTTAGGGGTCTAATGTTTTTGGGGAGAGTTCTTTATATATTCCAGATATGAGTCCTCTGAGGAATTGCTGGCAAAAACATTTTCCAATTCTGTAGCTTGTCTTTCACCCTTTTGCTGTGCAGAAGCTTTGTAATCGGCTATCATCCCATTTGTTGGTTCTCAGCTATTTCTTGTGTAACCAGGGCTCTGCCTGTGCCTGCACCTCCAGAAGTTCCACCTGCTTTGTCTCCCACCAGACGGTTTCTGTGTTAGCATTTAGTTATTTGATCTGTTTTTAGTTTCGTTTAGTACATGGTGAGTGATGTGGGTCTAGACTCAGTCTTTTGCATGTGGAGAGCCAATTTTCCCAGCACCATTTCATAAATAGGTTATCTTTCCTCCGGTGTGTGCTTTTGGTTCCTTTGTCAAGATCAGACAGCTGAGATGCCTGGGAGCTGTTTCTGCATCCTCTGTTCTGTCCCGTTGACCCTTACACCTGTTCTTCGGCCAGCACCGTGGTATTTTTATCATGGTAGCTTTGCAGCATAACTTCAAGTCCAGAATGGTGTCACCTCCTGCTTTGCTGTTTCTATCCAGGATTGCTTTTGCTCTCCTGGGTCTCCTCTGATCCCGAATGAAGTTTAGGATTGTAAATGGCCATATTTCCAAAATTGATATGTGGATTTAATACAACCTCAGTCAGAATCTCAACTCATTTTCCCAAAAGGAAGTCTTTAAAATCCCCCTCCCATAATCTCAGCACTCGGGAGGCCGAGGCAGGAGGACTGTTGCAAGTTCAAGACCAGCCTAGGTTACAAAGTGAGCTCAACTCTAGCCTGAACTACATAGTGAGACCCTGTCTCAAAAAGAAAAAAAAAGCCCCTTTCCATTAATTTGCAATGCCTCCTTAGTAAGTCTTTTTATTTTTAAAATGATTGTGTTTAAGCTATAATTCACAAACTCAAACCACTATGATATCCCCTAGACTCACTCTGATTCAATGCCCCAATGGCCTTCACTAAAACAGGACCTCAGATTATGCAACCCCCTCCCATGATTTAGGACTTCCAAATCACCACATCAGGGCGCACCTCTCCTAGTTCAAGAACCCTTGGCATTTTCAGCGTGACACTTCTTTCTGTGTTATAGCTCACACGCATTTCATCCGTATCCACTCTGATACCAAATAGTAGATAAAAACCATTGCTCACCACCATTGTTTATTTTGATTCAGTTCCCATTTGAATGGAATGTTCCCTCAAGTAATTTTCTCAGAAAGGTAATATAAGCAAGGATCCCTGTGGCCCCAGAGAGGTGCAGACTACAGAGAGCCAATCTCTAGTCTCAGATAAGCAAGGGACAAGGACTGAGGAGAAGTGAGACAAACACACTGTCCCTAAAATGACTGTCCTCACCATTGTGTTTTCCTCCAGGACTGGTCAGCCAACCCTCTGTTTGAAAGAAAGGACAACAAGAAAGAGGCCCTGTTAGACCTGGACGGCAGGATGGTCAATCTGAACAAGCGCTACACAGCCATCAAGGAGGCGGGCGTGAAGATCCAAGCCATGGTGGCGGTGAGGACACACCCAGTAGATCCATCAGGAGTCCACTGGCTCTTCCCGGAAAAGGCAGTGCTACACAGCTTAGAAAAATGATGAGTGACATTTTTTTTTAGCAGTCACATTAGTCTCTAATCTGTGGAGTCGAAGGCAGCTTTGCCTTAGAGCAGAACCCCCCAGCCTGCATTGGAAGCCTGGCTCCTCCTGTCATGTGTCTGCCTCTTCCGTTCCCAGGGGGTCGGAGTTGGCACAGTAACCCCTTCACAGAAGACAGCAGATCTGTTCTCATGGGATAAGCTGCTGTTCTAGTGTCTTCTGTGGTTCCCACCCAGAGTGTGACACGGATGGTGGGGAACACCAGGCCATGCCCATGTGATGTGCCACCGCCGACACGTTCTGATGGGAACAGTGCAGTCACGTGTCCACATGGCTGCCTGGAACCTCCCACAGTGGGCGGGGTCCCCGTCTCCACTGGCCCCTGGGGTCACCTGCTAAGGGAGGGTGGATGTTGGCACCCTAGCATTGCAGCTTGTCTCTGAGGAGGATGTGCAAGGTGGGGCTTTGCATCAGCCTGGAAAGGGGAAATGCTGGCGCTCCAGACATATTTGGGGCCACTAAGGGGTTTCTAGTGCATGGCGTGCAGTGGTGTGAACTTGGGCCTTACGCTGGCTGGAGGTGCTGGTTCTTCTTCCAGTCACCTCATTGCTCTCAAGAGCAATTCCCAGTGGAATGGCCCAACTGGACCAAAACCACAGTGCCCTCTGCCCTAGTCCTTTCCCTTCCCCCTCACTTGCCAAGATACCAGAAGGTCTCAGTAACTAAAAATGCCATGCTGCAAACACCCTCCTCAGAAGAACATACCAGTGCCCTTAGACATAGGAAATTTGCTTGTAGGTCAGGAGCTTACCCAAAGGGCAGGCAAGGAGGCAGGGAAAGGGGGTGAGGCTGAGCAGCAAGAAGCAGGAGCCCGGGGGCTGAGGTCTGTGAGCCACCCATTTCCCAGGTTCAGTGAGGTGGCGCTGCCCCCACGCCAAGCTGTGTAACCACATTCATCTACCCCATGACGGTCATTCCAGCCATTTCTTCCTTACACTGAAGTTATTTTATTTTTTTCTTTTGAGACAGGGTCTCTCTATGCAGTTCAGGCCAACCTTGAACTCACTTTGTAGCTCAGGCTAGTCTCGAACTTGCAACAGTCCTCCTGCCTCAGCCTCCCAAGTGCTGGGATCACAGGCATGTGCCACCTTGCCCAGCTTGACATTAAAGTTATTTGAGCCTGAGTCTTCTCACTTCTATTATAACTGCCTGAAAGCACAGACTGAGTCATATTTATTCTGGTGTTTCTCTGTGGCACCCAGCGGTCTACAGAGCCATGCACCATCCATCCATCCCCTCACACACCCATTCACCGGCCACCCAGGCTTTCACTCAGTCACCTGCCCACCTCCCCAAAAGCCCACCCACCGGTGAGCCAGCGCAATGGCCACCAGCTGCGTGCTTCTGTTTGCAGGAGAACGCAGAACTGTTCAGAGCAGACACATCCAGCCAGCCCTGGAAGGGTTATGTCAACTATCTCGACAACACGGTCTTGGAGGAGTTTGACCAGTTCATTCGCAAATCTCTCAATTACCTCATCAGCAACATGGCCATGGATGTAAGTTGTCTGTGTAAAGTAATTGCGTGTGTGTGAATTCAAAATATAAGATAAGCTGGGATCTAGTTGGGAGTTTGCTGGTGAAATAGCAGACTCTCATTTCACAAATAGAAAGACTTATTAAAATTTACCTGGAGCAGTGGTGATGAACCTAATGCCCACAGGCTGCAGTGGGCATGCAGAGCCCAGCCCTCCCTGCTGGCACACGAGCCAGGTCACCCCAGCATTGCTCCAGTAGCCAGGCCCTGGAGAACAGTGCACAGAGAGGCACTGCTGGCACTTTGTGATAAATAAGTCAGCTGGGGGTTGCAGCTTAGGCCCTCGGTCTCTTAAAGGCTGGCCATCACTACCTGAGGTGTCTAACTTGCCCTGGTTTTAAAAGTGAAAGCCCTCCCTCCTGGGAACCCCTTAGGCCTCAGGCCCTCAGGACTGCTGGTCACCTTATACCTGTCAGGACACAAGTCAGCAGAATACCTAAGCAGATCTGAGAGCGTGGCCCAACCTGGCTTGCTGCTGGGTGACGGAACACAGGCACCATGGTCCCCAATGCAATGGGGGCAGGGTGGGGGGCCTGGCAGCAGCACTAGCCACTAAGTCCCTCGCCCCTCCACTGTCGGGCTGAACAGAAGCATTAATGAGTCACCAAGAGGTTGTGCTGATGCGTTCCACCAAGATTTTCCCTGGGGTTCTCCCAGGGGATGCTTCCCCCCCAAAACCTGAGTCCTTTTCTTTTTTCTTTTCTTTTTTTTTTTGGTGCCGGGGATTGAACTCATGACCTAACACTTGCCAGGCAGGTGCTTATGCCACTAAGCTAAATCCCTGGCCCCCCAGTCCTTTTCATTACACTGCTCCCAAGTGACTAGTGACCACAGTAGGGACCGCATGGCCACCCATGGGGCCTGGCACACAGTGTGACTGTCATTGACATGCTGGGAAGAGGCCCCAGGGGGACCTCCATCCCAATACCCTACAAGCAGGGCCAGTGCCCCCAGCCTCATGGCCTCACCAGGGGCATCCAGGAGCAGATGGGTAGTGACCATGCACCTCAGGGACCTGGGGGCTGGTCATATAGGTGACCAGCTGCTGTACGTGGTTCATACGTGCTAGGTTCGTTTGTGCTGTGTTGTTCATAACAGCACAGAGAGCTGGGACCACTGCTGCCTCCATTCTACAAAGTAATGAGCCTCGCCCTGTGGCCCTGGGAGGTTAGGGAGCTGTGCGTGGCCGTCTGGTGCGTCACTAGCAGCAGTGGGCTTAGAAACCAGAAACCCATCTCCCCAAACACTGCCTGTCCAGCCACGGCCCGCTCCTCCGGCCCTGGGTCCCAGACGGATGGCTCAGGTGGGGGCCACCGAGGAGCACGCGCCCCAAAGCTGCAGCCCCACCAAGGACGATCTTAGAGTGGACAGGCTAGGTGCTGGGAAATGCTTGGCCGGGGCGTCGGCACTGACGCGGTGACGGCTTGTTTCAGGAGAGCATTGCGCCCCTGTTCGAGATCCGCATGGAGCTGAATGAGGAAGGCCTGACCTTCAATCCGTCGCTGGAGATGGGCTCGGATTTCGGCCTCCTGGCCCTGATTGAGGGCCTGATCAATGATATCTACAACGTAGCCAGGCTAATCCCCAGGCTGGCCAAGGGCAAGATGAACTACAAGGTCAGTCCTGGCTTAGCACCGCCCTCCCCACTTTCCATGCGTGGGCATCAACTGTTTTCCGGCTCGGAGCTGCCTTCCTCGTTCGGCAAAGCCTGGTTAGGGACGTGTTAGCTGCAGTGGTTCTGCCTGTGAAGCGCGCAGAGGACCACCGGCCCCTGGCTCTCTTTCCTTCCTCAATCCGTCCTGCATCAAGAGGCCTCTCCATGCTGGCCTGCCTGGGTTCAGCCCCAACAAGGGGACAGGAGTCGGTCAGGCGCTTCTTCCTGATGGCTTTCTCTGTTCTGTCCGTCATTTAAACCTGAGATTCTCGCCACACTCAGGTCTTCTGACAAATATTTCTTCCCTTGTCTTCCACACCCACCCATTCCAAGTTTGTGAAACTGGAGCGCAGAAGCTGCAGAAGTCAGCTTTGCCAAAGAGAGGCGGCAGCAGGTGTACTGATCGGAGCATCTGTTTGCATAGCCGTAAAAAAAACAAAATCAGAAGACTTCAGTTTCTATCACCGAGGGGAGCTGTTTTATTTTTTAATATTTTTAAAAAATTTTTTATCAGTATTGGGGATCGAACTCATGACCTTGCGCTTGTCAGGCAGGCACTTACGCCACTGAGCTAAATCCCAGCCCTAAGGGAGCTGTTTGACAGATTCTGGGCCATTCATATGAAGTCAGAGCCAGGGGTGGGAAGATGTGACATGTCACCAAATGTCTTACCAGGTTATGGGACAATATTTAGAACAGTGATGGCAAACCGTTTGGAGCTAACAGGTGGCTGAGGCACGTGAGCCGTGGATTTGGCACCAGTGGTTTAGAATGTGATTTTATTTGTTTAAGCCAACAAAACATCTTTCTCTTCATGCATATGCTCGAAACTGTTGATGTTTCCTCGTGACAGGGAAGCTGGGGCGGGGAGGAAGGACGGTGGTGCAAGTGGGGAATCATTGTTTCATGTGTTTGTGAATTTCCCATGATGGGCACAGATTATGGCAAACAGTTACAGCGAGGTGCTCTGTGCCGTCAGAAAAAGGTGTACAGGGCCCCGTGCACGCGCATTTGCATGTGTGGGAAGTTACGTGTGCTTGTGTGTGAATCAGATTTGCATCTGCGTGCGTGTGCATACTTGAGTGCGTACATGAGCATATTTGCACATGTGGATTTGTGTGTGTTGTGCATTTAGTGAGGACACAGGAGAAGAGCGCCCTCCTGGGAGGGTCAAGGGTAGCTTGTGAGATGCGCAGCCATGAGAGCGACTCCTGAAGGGTGGGAATTTCCCAGGGTGAGTGAGAAGAGGAGATGGCTTGTAATTTCCAAGCCATAAAAAGGTGACTTACCAGGCTCCGGTGCGCACAGCAAGCCGTCCAGGTTTCAGAAGTTTGCCACCAGTCATGCAGACACGAGACAAACAAGTGCCCTCCGAATCGGGGGTGGAAGGCCACTTTCACTCCCTCCTGAGTGTCCCCAAACCCGACAGGTGCTGTGGACAGAACCCCCACAAGCACACTCTTAGTGCATGCATGCACGTAGGCGTACACACACACACACACACACTCAGAGTCTCAAAGACACCCAGGCAGGATGGTCTGGAGCGGAGGGGCTCATGGCCAAGGGTCTCCCCAGAGCTCCTGGCAGACACTCCCAGGTCTGACATGGTACCAAGCAGTGGAAGACGATGGCAGTGTCAGCTACCCAGGGAGCCGGACCCTAGGCCACTCCCCAGCGGCCCCAGCATGGCAGCACGGGGCAGAGGACCCCTAGTGGGACCTCGGGTGCAGACCCGGAAGAGTTGGGGGTCAGAGACCACAGTGGATGCAGGCACCTACTCTAAAGCCACACGGACCTAGGATGACCCTGCAGGGTGGACTAGGAGGAGGCGAACCCCACGGCCAGACCCCCAGCTGGCCAGACTGTAGCTCCCTGTCTTAGACGAGAGGTGCAGAAGATCTTCATAGAACCGACTCCTGCAGTGGACCACATTTAAATCCAGAGAGGCCCACGCTGGCTGGAAGTCCCTGGAGCACGCTTGGCCAGGGACAGAGAGGGGCCACCAAAGGGAAGGGGTCACAGTCCCATGCCTGTGGGCCACTCACACAGCTTTCCTGAGCCTCAGTGAGGCCTCGGGCTTCCTCCTGGAGGCTCAGACACGTGTGCAGCCTCCTCTGTCGCCTTCCAGACTCTGCACAGCCACAGCCTCTGTCCTCCTAGCCCCCTCCCCAGCCACCCACCTAGCACGGACAGAGTCCCCAGCGTGTCCAGCTACGCATGGGACCTCTGCAGCCAGTGATGGTGACACCTGCCTCCTTGAAACACTCGCGGTCATCATCTGGTCACCTCCTCATCCTGCTGCCTTTCCCGGGGGTCCCCGCCTGTCCGTGACCCCACCTGCTGGCTCCATCCCCTCCCTAGAGCTTCAGCCCATCCTCCCCTCTGCCCCAGCCTGCCTGTTGGGGTGTTGGTCCTGCCTGGCTCTGGCCAGGGGCTCTGGCAGGCCACACTACTCCACCGATCCTGCTCACCACATGCTCATGTGCCACTGTAGGCTTTTCTAGTCACAGGAGCCAATGGTTCTCTTGTTTGCTTAAACCAATTGGGTTGGGTTTTGTGTCACCTGCAACTAAAACAATCCTATCCATCACAGGGCTCCTGAGCTCTCTGCTCCAGTTACCAAAGGCAGGTTCCTTCCACTCCTAACTACTCTGCTTCTTCCTACCTCGGGGCCTTTGCACATGCTTTGCTGTTGCCCCCAAGGCTGCTTCTCTTGCTTTTTGCCTGCCTGTCCATCAGCTCTTGGCCTGACAAGGGTCATTCCTCAAGACTATTCCTAACTTCCTCATATTACACCTTGAAGCTACCATTAGAGCTGGGATGTGTGGTCTCTGGGATGCTTGGATGAGTGCCTTTCCACAGCCCTGGACAGGCACTCCATGTGACCCCTGCTTGTCTATGTGTCCAGTGTCTGTTCCGATATATGGTGCATAGCAAGGGCTGAGTACGTAGGGAATGAGTCATCTTGGGGTCCAGAAGGCAAAAGCCATGTTCAGCAAATCTCCTACAACACTGCAAAGTGGTGGATTTCTTGGTGTCCCTCCTCAGGGGCCTAGCCACATTTCCACCGTCAGAGTACTGCTCCCCAAAGCAGAGGAAAGAAGCCCAGATCTGAATGCAGTCAGCATCCTCCCCGCTGGCTTCTTCCACACTTTCAGGCAGATCTGGAAGATAGAACCGACCTCATAGAGATGAGGGAGGAGGTGTCCAGCCTGGTCATCAACACCATGAAGGAGGCTGAGGAGTACCAGGACTCCTTCGAGCGGTACGCCTACCTCTGGATGGACGACCTCCAGGAGTCCATGAAGAATTTCCTGATCTTCGGACACCCACCCACCCAGGAGGAACTGGACACTCTGACACAGGACAGTGTACCCAAGACGCCACCCACCCTCACTCAGTTCCAGCAGCAGGTAGACGCCACCTTCGGCCACCAGCCTCCCCACCACCTGAGCCCCCCACTTGCTGTAAAATCCGGGCATAGGCGAGGGTGGTGTTCACACAAGTAATCCCAGCTCTCTTGGAGGCTGAGGCAGGAGGACTGTTAGGTTTGAGCCCAGCCTGGACAATTTAGCTTACCATGGCTTTGTGTCAAAATAAGAAGGACTGGGATTGTAGCTTGGTGTGAAGGCCCTGGGTTCAATTCTCAGCATGGCCAAAACAAAAGAAAAACACACAGCCGGGTGAAGTGATCTAAAATGTAAGTTTTATTGTTATTTGGGCCAAGTGAGGTCAACAGGCTGGAGACAACAACCACTGAGAACCTTGTCTGTTCCTCAGTTCCAGAGTGGGGCATGTCGCACCACACGGGGCCTCCTGGGAGCACCCCGGGGCCAGGCAGGAGGCAGAGGGCACAGGACTCACATGGTTCCCCTGGGGACAGATGGACAGAGCAGTGTGAACTGAGTGGTGTGTGTGACTTAGCAGGCCCTGGGCCACAGGGCTGTCCTGAGCTGTCCAGGGGTCCACAGGGTGATCCAGATAGGGAAGTATTGATCCTGAATATGAGGCCGGGGGACTGGCGGTGGCTGGAGGCACAGTTCCTGGTTGAGAGGTGTGTGGGCGCAGGGATGCGTCCTGTGGGCAAGTCACTCGCCACCCATGGGAAGCAGCCCATGTGGGAGGGGTGACCTTGCAGGGTCAGAGTGTCTGCGCACAGGGAACAGCTGGGCAGACTTCACACAGACCCCTCCACCTCGCTTACCCAAGGCATGGTGAGAAAAAGCCCCCAGGGCACTCTGCACAGGGGGAGGGGTGGCCAGGAAGTCACAGCAGCAGGAGAGCTGAGGGGGCCCTTTGGGAGCGGTGACCATGGTCATTCAGCCTCCCTCACCTGCCCAGGGGTCCTGCTGGCAGTGGCAGATTCTCCACCCTTTGTGACACTTCCCCTTCTGGGTACAGACCTGGGGAAGGGGGGCAGCGGGACCCCTGGGATGCCGGCAGTGGGGAAACCTCCAGACCTCAGATGCCGGCAAGGGAAAGGGGCACGCGGCCCAGGGCGTGCAGACCCTGATGGCGCCCGCCTCTGCGCCCCAGATCGACTCCTACGAGAAGCTGTATGAGGAGGTGTCCCAGTGCGAGAACACGCGAGTCTTCCTGGGCTGGCTGCAGTGCGACTGCCGCCCCTTCAAGCAGGCGCTGCTCAACACCATCAAGCGCTGGAGCTTCATGTTCAAGCGGCACCTGAGCGACCACGTGGTCAACAGGTGCGGCTGCCCCGCCTCCCACGCTGGCCACGCCCCCAGGCGCGCACCGCGAATGGGGTGTCCCCTTGGGTTTGCCCCCTGGTGGTGCTGTGCGGCTCCTCCACTGCATGGGCGGGGCGAAGGGCAGACTTTGATCTTCCAGCGGGAGGAGTCGGCTGGCTGTGAGCGCATGCTCTATTCCTTCACCCAGTCCCTGTTTACCGAGCACTGACTATGTCCAGGCGCCAGATGCTGGCATACCCTGGGGACCTGGGGTCTGGTTGGGGAGACTGGCACTAAAATGTGGACTATAACCACACAGTGAAAGAGAGCAGTCAGGGCTGTGCTGGGCACGGTGCCAGGAGGGTGGCACCCAGCTGTGTCCATCTGGGTGGCTAATAAAGGCCTCTCTGAGCCATGACCTGAAGCTGGCATTCGTGGGCCAGTGTGAGCTTGGAGGGAAGCATGGCTAGGTGAGCTGGATGGGGCCACAGGCAGACAGCAGTTGTCCCTCCCCGGGCAGGGCCTGGCATGGGAGCTGGTGGCCCGCCAGCTGTCCACCTTCTCTGGGTGACCCCACCCTGGCACTGTGGAGGTGGTGGTCAGAGCGCAGGGCCTATCACAGAGGCCTCTTTGTCCCTCAGCCTCACCGACCTGGAAGCTTTCATGAAAGTGACCAGGGTGGGCCTGACCAAGCCACTCAAGGAGGGGGACTACGATGGCCTGGTGGCGGTGATGGGACACCTGATGAAGGTCAAGGAGAGGCAAGCGGCCACCGACGGCATGTTCGAGCCCCTGAAGCAGACCATCGAGCTACTCAAGTCCTACGGGGAGGATCTGCCGGAGGAGACCTTCCTGAAACTGCAGGTGGGGCCACCCGCAGGCTTCGGGTGCAGGCTGTGAGGAGGGGTACAGTGTCCATGTGGTCAGCAGAGACAGGCCACAGCATGCGGTGGAGACGCTGCAGGCATGACCCCTGTAGACCCTGGGTCCCTGTGGGCAGCGGGGCAGGAAAAGGAGGCTTTTTTTTTTGGTACCGGGGATTGAACTCATGACCTCGCACTTGCCAGGCAGGCACTTAAGCCACTGAGCTATATCCCCCCACCCTGGCGAAAAGGAGGCTTTTAGAGGCCCACGTTTGGAAAAGTCCCATTAGACCCTTTGGTTGTTGAGTTACAAATCCCTCTATGTGCACATCAGCTTCCGGGGCCCAGGGAGAGCGCAGAGGTCAGAGCAGAGCCTGCAGGTGGGGTTCGGGGAAGGAGGGGCGGGAGGCTGCCTGTGCTCGGCACTTTGCTCCTGAGACTCTGCCTGCTTTGGCACCAGAGGTGACAGGCATGCGTGGCCAGGTTGGAGCTGGCAGAACATAGAACAGGGCTCCTAGAGCCACTGCCCAGCCACCTTCAGGGGTCACCCAGGAGGTGCCACCCCCGCTGCCTGCATCTGGTCCTGGAGTTTCCATCTCCCAAACCATCTGCTCACCTCCCTCCTCCCCTGGGCCCATTCACACCAAGCCACTCCGCCACCCACAGGCACCAACCCCAACCTGTGTCAGGCTCCCAGCCGGGGTGCCAATGGAGACCGAAGCCAGCAGGCGCATGGCCTTGCAGGGCTGGTGGCCAGACCAGCCCCATGCTGTGAATGCTCACTGAGGAGCCTGCTGGGTGGGGACACTGAACAACGGGGCTCCTGCCTACACCACCACCTCCCAAGGTCCAGCAGAGGCCTGAGGACCCAAAACACGTGGCCAGTCCTGAGCCGCCTGGCCGTGCAAGGGGTACCGAGATAAGAGGGCGGCTACTGCAGACGGACCATGAGGGTGGCCAACGATAGAAGAAATGGAAACATCTCTGCCTTCAGGCAAAGAGCTCATGGCCCATGATTTGTTTGTTTGCTTGCTTTAAAATATTTTATGATAATAAGTACAGTGTTTGCCCACATGGAGAGAACTTGGAAAATAAAGAAATGCATCCAGTGGTTAGAGCCACTCTGGAAAGGACAAAATAACAGAAAAGGAAGACAGGGTCAGTGGGGACCATGGCGGTGACCACCAGGTCCTTGCTTTGATGGTGGTGGTTACACAGATCTCTACCCTGGATGGAATTGTGTAGACTCCACACACCTACACCCACGTGCATGGCCCGGACACAGACGAGTGGAATCAGGCTTGAAAACACGCCGGGCAGGGAGTCCGGTCACCCACTTAGTAGAAGCGCGTGCCCCGGCTCCCTGGCTCGCCCCTGCAGGCCTCTGGCCAGGGGCGCACAGGGAGCTTTGTGCTATTTTTGCAGCCTCCTGTGAGTCTGCAATTATTTCACAGCAAAAAGTTTTTTTTTTAAAAAAGAAAAGTTTTACAAAGAGACTTCCCTGGCCTCTGCCTTCCACAGGAGCTGCCCGAACAGTGGACAAACACCAAGAAACTGGCCATTCAGGTGAAGCAGAACGTGGCTCCTCTCCAGGCCAACGAGGTCAACATCCTGCGGCGGAAATGCCAGCACTTTGAGGTGCCTGGCCTGGGCAGGGCGGTGGAGGGGAGCAGCCGGGGGCTGCAGCACCTTCGGGTGCTGGGGCTCAGGAGGGGCTGCGTTGCCGCCTGGTGCAGCTGCGGCTCTGTCCTTGCTCTTTGCAGCTCACGCAGCACGAGTTCAGGGAGAACTTCCGGCGGGAGGCCCCCTTCTCCTTCAGCGACCCCAACCCCTACGAGTCCCTGAATAAGGTACTTCCCAGGACACTGGGCCCGGGTAGGTGGTAGGCGCCCATTGCTTGGGTGTCTTTTCTCAAGCTGTTGTTCTGGGATGGGTCTGGTCCAAGGCCACATGTGTGTGTATGAGTTGACGTGAACATGCAGGGACAAGCATCTCCCAGCCACCCCTCTGTCACATGCCCGCAGGGACATCCGCCAGTCTCCGGTACCTGTGTCCTTCAGCCCAGCACCACCTCACTCGTACCCAGCTCTGCTCCTAGTGGCTGACTCTTAGTGATGGGATTTAGGGCGACTTTTCCCCCCCCTCTTCTTTGCCTGTCTAGATTTTCTCGTTTTCAGAGCAATTCCGCACTGCTTATGTCATTTTTTAATATGATAAAAATATGGTCCGGAAGTGAGGGAAATACTAGGAATTGGGAGATAAATCCTGGCAGGAAGTGAAGCGTCCAAGCCGGCCATTAGAGTCAGTTGCAGGCCAGAGCCTGCAGAGCCCCAGAGCGAGTGGACACCCAGGCAGAGGGGGCAGCTGGCCTCTGTCATGCAAGGAGGGCTGGAGAAAAGAGGTTCACGGGGCCTGGCAGAGGGAAGGGGGCAGGAGGGTGGGGGGGGCACACGGGCCTGGGCGGGGCACCCGCTGACAGCGCCTCGGACCCCTCGGACCCCAGCAACAGCAGGGTATCAACGCCATGGAGAAGGTCATGGAGGCGCTGTGCAAGTCCGGCAGCCTGTTCGAGGTCACGGTGCCCGACTACAAGCAGCTCAAAGCCTGCCGCAGGGAGGTCGGCCTGCTCAAGGAGCTCTGGGACATGATCGTCATGGTGAGACGGGGCTCGCTGGGGTCCTCGCGGGGAGACTGGGGGGCGGGGTCGTCCTAGAGGTCTCTGTGGCCCCGCTCTCTGTGTGGGTGGTTGTCTCCCCTCCCATCTGCAGCCTCTCCCCCTGCTCCATTCCCTCTCCCGTCCCGCCCCCCTTTGCAGGGACGCCCGTCCCCTTCATGGGGGCGCCACCCTCTGACCCGGCCACCTTGCAGAGCCCCCAGCCTCATGCCATCACCTTGGGGTGAGGACTCTGTTTGGGAGGGACACCAGCACCAGACCGCGGCCCACGCAGTCGCCTAGGAGGGCGCTGGTGGTTCTGATCCGTGCTTCCGGCTTGCAGCCCAGCTTTAGCGCCGTCCTGGGCTTCCCTGACAACGCTGCATCCTCGCCGCGAAGTGCCTGCTCACCTCTTCTGCCGTCATCTGATTGGACTTTTTTGTTTTTTGTACTGTTGAGCTTTGAGAGTTCTTTATACACTCGAGAAACTAGTCCCTGGAGAGATACACGATTTGGGAATATTTCCCACGGTCTGCAGCGTGTCTTTGATCATCTTGCC
>PVJX010020250.1:0-33637 GCA_004027295.1 Dolichotis patagonum | reverse complement strand
GTTTATAGCAGCACAATTTGTAATAGCCAGATCTTGGAAGCAACCTAAGTGCCCATCAACTGAGGAATGGATAAAAAAGTTGTGGCATTTTTATACAATGGAGTACTACTCAGCTATAAAGAATGATCACATCGAGATATTTATAAATAAATGGACACAACTTGAGACCATTCTCTTAAGCGAAATAAACCAAACTCACCATATAGTCTCCCTAGTATGAGATTTGATAAGAGTATATAAGACTTTATGGTAATCATGAGTCCCCATCTCATAGCTTTAAAGTCTCTTAAAGTTTTCAATCATCAGTTGGAATGGTTTTATCCTGTTTTGTTTGACTATATCATGAGTGATGATATAAACAGCTGTTTTGAAGAAAACAAAACATTATGACAGCTATTGCTGATTTAATATCATCCTTCTTAGAAGGCCTACCACGCTTTTTTTATTCTACTACCGTTGGTTCTATCTATTGCATTGTGTCTTATTGGAATTTGAATATGTGTGATAGTTTAAACAAATTTTTTTTTTATCGAAAATGAGATATTATAGTACTCATTGATCATTTTCTGTTATTTGGTTCAGAAAGTCCTGTAATTCTTTCACTCTATGCATGGCTTTATACCGTTGTGTTATGTTTGATATTATTGTATTTGAAACTATGCTCCACTATAGCAGAGTAAGTGATATGGTGTTAGCTACTGTTAATGTCTGGTTGTCTTAATGTAAAGTACTGTGTTGCCTATGTTGTCCTGTTCTGATCTGCTCAGTACTGCCCTCTTTTGTTTTATTTTCTTTCAAATAAAAAATTTAAAAAAAAAGAGATTAGGCCTGAAAAAATACTATTAATTAGAGGAAAAGATTCAGGAACATGTAAGAGGCTATTTGAGATGTAATAGAGCCTCAAGGGGCCCTCTCATATCACAGATCTGACATACGCTCTGTGACAGATGAGAATATTAGGGTGTAGGGCCAATGAAGTTGTGGATTATTGCTGCCTGATGGTGTATGATTCCTGAGAATAAACCCACAGGCTCCATAGAATTTAATCTCAAATGGACTTCGGAATTAATTCTACTACAGGAAGCATGCAGCAGCCTGTCACACAGTTCTGCAAACCCTCTGCAAGCTGAACTGCAAAGCAGCACTAAGAGGCTCAAATCTTGTATCTTGCTTAGAAAGAGCTCGATGTTTTTGATTTATAGGTAAATTATTTAAAATATGAAATAAATATTTAAATATATAACATACCTGATAGATTTAATGACAAGTCCAAAATCTTTCAACAAAGTATAAGCTTCTCCCGCATGTATCCTAAACAACAAATAAAAATTTGGAAAATTAAGGGCTTGAAAACATTACTGATGCAATAGTTATACTATTCTTCATCATGAATCCTATTTAACACTCCAAAATGTTACATATTTCTGAAGCATGTCAGAGTTTGAAACACATTTTAATTATGATGATTCAAAATGCTATGTAAACATATATTGAACTTCTGTCTTAATGTGTCCCTTTACACATCTATGTGCTCAGTATATGGGCCAAGTTCTTCATTTCCAAGTAGACCTAAGAGTGTTTACCCCAGTTTAACTCTTGAAAGTAGTTTCTCTTGAATGTGATCATTATGTATATCTAAAATGTACCAATAAAATCTGACTGAACAAAATAAAGAGCAAAATAATAAAAGAAAACAGTTTCTCTGTCAAAGAACTAAAGCAACTGTCATATAGTCAGTCCTCAAATGTATACCTGACATTCTTTAAATATACTGTCAGATAACACAGAGCATAGGATTGTTGTTATTTTCATTTACTAATAATAAATAAATTGATTAGCAAAAATAAACTGTATTTATCCGTATCAGAAAATATTTACATATTTAGGTCATATCTTTATATAAAGTAAGCTGTTCTAAATACCAAAATTTTGTAGGTAAGCCACAAACAAAACTCATACAGAATTTGTCCTTGTTTTTGGTCATTAGAAAACAAAAAGAAAGTGTAATATGTTTAGCATGATTAACCTATAATTGAAACTGTGAAGAAAGTTTTGCCTGTAAAATTCACTAAATTAATGAGAGAGAGACAGAGAAAGAGAGAGAAGGAGAAAGACAGAGAGAGAGAGAGAGAGAGAGAGCATACCCATTGTCCTGCGTTAATCCTACCAAGGAACCATGTTTGTAGAAGTCCAGTGCATAAGCATTAAGGGCCATTTTTCTTCCTTGACTATCATATCTTTCAGGCCACAATATAGGAGCTTGATCATAGCTGATTCCAAATGTTCGCAGAATGCTCTGAAGAAATATAATTGTTAATTAATGTTATTTACATATAGAAAAAGTTTATGTTTCTTACATTGTACTTTTTATTTAATTAATGCTTGTCAAGTACAAAGTTCATGGTGAAAGAGAGGGTGTCTTTCTCACACAGTGGGGTGATGTCATCCTCAGCAAGAGTGGAGAATACGTCACACCACCTGTGAGAATTACTGCTTCCATGTCATACTGACAGCCAGTGTAACCATCTGCCCGCTAGTATATAGCAAGACTGGGAAGAAACTCATTTAAAATTTTGACACTATTCTTGTCGGTGCAGGGAATGCCTTTGCAACTATCATATGAGGGAACTGGAGACATATGCCACATGAGAAGTGTTTACCTAAACGAACCTAATGATTGTTAGGATTCAGCAAAATAACCAAGGGGAAAGGAGGAAGGAACAGAAGATAATCAAAAAAGAAAAAAAAGAAAGAAAGCAAATATACATTTGTCTATGTCTGCTCTTTTTTGCAAATTATATCGTTTTGGGTCAACAGGACTTCTAGTATAATGTTAATAAGACTATAAACAGGTCCAACCGCTTTCCAAAGGGAGTCAGAAGTAGTTTGAAAAGTTGAATATTGGGCTGGGGATTTAGCTCAGTGGCTTAAGCGCCTGCCTGGCAAGCGCGAGGTCATGAGTTTGATCCCTGGTGCCAAAAAAAAAAAAAAAGAAAAGTTGAATATTTCTATTCTCTGATAACCCAGAAAAACTACTACAAAACCAAAAAGGTATATCAACCTCCTCCAAAAAAGCCTGTTGCACATGGCCATGAGATGTTCACAGTAATTTTATGTGCATAACAAAAAAATGGAAATAAGTCAAATATGCATTAACAAAACATAGAGCAATGGGTTGTTTCCCACTGTGGAATACTAAGTAGTAAAAAAAAAAAACTTCAAAAAGGTTTGTATCACAACATTGATAATCTTAGGGAACTAACATTGAGTGCAAAATAGAAACCCATTTTCAAGCAAGAATCCCTTTAATTTTTTTGTAAAATTAAAAATAAGCACATATTAAAAATGGTTTTGTAATATGAAGTCTTTAAAAAGTAAAAAAGTAGGATAAAAAGCGAAGCCAAGGTGTTGGTGTGGAGCTTGCATATGTATAAAACTGTGTATGGGTGTTGTAGTGTATTAACTAATGGTCACCTTGTAACACCCAGCTGAACTGAATCAGCATGGTGCTGGGTGTAAAAGGCTCATCTGAGGTTTGCTGCCAACAGCATAAAAGCAGAACTGCAGGAGAAGGTGGTGTCCTGTTGATTCTCCTGGGGAAGCTTGTCCGCTGGCTTTCCTGATACGAAAACTCGGCTATTCCTGTCAATGAAGAGCTCAGGCCCTCACTGTCATTGAGACTGGCTGCAGTTTTCTTTAGGGGAGCTCTGGTCCCTACCTTGAGCACTGCTTCCTGGCTCCAGTACAGATCCCTCATTCTGCTGACACAGATCCTTCATCCCACTGGCTCAGACTCTAACTTCCACCACTGGCCTTTGGGTCTTCCCAATGCAGATCCTTGATACAGACTTGCATAAGACACTGTCATGGGCTCTAGGCCTCCGTCTGGAGGGCACTGCCACAGACTTTAGGTCTTTGGCTGGACTCATGCAGGACATTGCCATGGGATCTAGGCCCTTAGCTGGATTCCTTGGATCTCTAGTATGTGGACTGATTTCCTGTACTCTTTTGCATTTGACTTTTTGAGTAAATATTAGAAAATAATCCTATAAATTGTGCCCTATAAATTTTTTACAATGTAAATCCTGACTACAACAGCTGTGGATGAATGTTTAAATGTCTACAGAGATTAATATAGATGTATTGCCTTCCCCTCATCGAAGGTCACTTCTTGAATCTCATAACACTGGATTTCTACAGGTAGAGATACAGGATTAACTGATTCCAACTTCTATATACCCTTTCCTGCTGTCTACTTAATATTTTCTTATCTTTTCTACTCTGGCCCCTCAAATGACCCTTCAAATCTCCTCTCCCTCACACGTCCAGTCCAGGACAAAAAAATAGAATCTATGTTCTGGTTTTGCTCTTTTTTGTTGTTGTTATTTTTTATGATAAGAATATCATAAATCTATCTCCCTTTTTTGTCATTCTCAGCCTATATTTTATCATTAATATTCTTTTGCTTTCTTTGGTTATTAAATGAGCTCAAAACTTTCTAAACAAATTGTAAAGTAAGTGTTGATGCATATTTGTTTCTTGAAGTTTTATAGCAATTGTGATTGTTCTTTTCAAGAAAATGAGTAACAGAGACTGAGCACAGATATTTAAATAGGTAGAATAGGTACCTATATAGTGACAGACACCCAAAGCAAGGGGCACCCTGGAAGGAAACATCTTACTAAAGAAATATGTATTTGAGTAGCAGTTTTTGTCCCAACTGATGCAAATCATCCAACACAAAAACCACAAAAATCATGAGAAAGCACGGCAGCAAAACTGAACAATGATAACAACAAAAACAAACTACGTGCAAATATCACTAATGAACAAGGATTCAAAATCCTCACTTAAAGTCACTTAAAGTCAGAGCACAACAAAATAACGAAAAGATAAAAACATCATGATCAAGCCAGCTTCATCCCAGGAATGCAATGAATGAAACAAATAAATGCAATACACCACATGCACAGAAGAATAAAAATCACAAGACCATCTCAACAGACACAGAAAAAGCCTTTGGCAGAACCCCACATCTATTCACAATAAAAAAATCTTGATGAAAATAGTTAAGAAGTGCATTCCTTGAAACTTGTAAAAGCCACATTCAACAAACCCACCAACCACATCATACTAAGTGGAGAGAAATTGAAAGCATTTCCTGGAAAATCAAATCAAAGATTCTTAACAGTCCTCTTCAGTACCATATTGAAATGTTTTTCAGAATAATCAAGCAAGAGAAGCAAAAAGATATATGAATATGAAAGGAAAAAGTCAAATTACCATCACTGCAGATGATTATCTTTTCATACAAGGCCAAAAAATCACAAAAGTCTCTTAGAACTAATAAATTCTCCAAAAGAGCAGGATAAAAAATCAGCACACACAAATCAATAATGTTCCTGTACAGCAATAGTGAACCCACCAAGAAAGAAATTGAGAAAATAATACCATTTATGGTAGCTTCAAAGAAAATTAAATAACTAGGAATCAAGCTAACCAAGGAGATAAAAGACTTCCACAATAAAAACTACATGCCCTGAAGAAAGAGATTGAAGAGAATATTAGCAAATGGAAAGATACTTCATTCTTTGATAGACTGAATTAATATCATTAAAAGACCATATTATCAAAAATGATGCATAGATTTAATGCAATTCCTATGAAAATACCAACAGTCTTCACAAAACAATTTAAAAATTTATATTAAAAAATAGAAAAGACCAAAAATAAACAAAGAAAGCCAAGTAACAAGAACAAAGCAGGAGGCATTATAATTCCAGATTTAAATTTAGAACATAAAGTTCTAGCAATAAAAACAGCATAGTACCACTGAAAAATAGAAACATAGACCAATGGAACAGAATAGAAGACACACAAGCCCTATGCACCTTCAGTTATATGACCTTTGACAAAGTGAGTAAAAACATATGCTGGAGAAAGATGACCTCTGTAACAAATGGTGCTGGGAGTACTGATTGTTCACATGGGGAATAATGAAACTAGACCCATCATGTACTAAATTAAAAGTGACTCAAAGGCCTGGATATATAAAAACAGAAACACTGAAACTCTTGAAAGATAAAACGGAAAACTGCATACACATACGCTTGGGAAAGGACTTCCTGAACACAAATCCAATAACACAAGAAATAATACCAAGAATCAACAAGCAAGACTGTATCCAATTAAAAAGCTTCTGCACAGCAAAGGAAACAACCAACAGAGTGAACAGGCAGCCTACAGAATGAGGAAAGTAATTTGCTGGATACTTTCTCATGGAGGACTACTATCTAGAATATATAAAGAACTCAAAAACAGACTCCAAAAGACAAATGACCCAAGAAAAATTGTCAAATGAAGTAAATGGATGTTTTTCATTTTCTACTATTCTCCTCAATATCTTTCTTCAGGGCATATAAGTAGATGAAAAAGTGCTCAATATCTTTAGCCTTTAGGAAATGTAAATCAAAACAACTGACATTCTATCTTACACTAGTAGGAACAGTTATCAAGGATTCAAAAAACAGCAAATGTTGGTGAAGTTGTGGGGGAAAAGGAACATTTCTACATCACTGATAGGACTATAAACTAGTACAATCACTGTTGAAATCAGTTTAGAGATTTACCACAAAACTGAAAATAGAAATTACATTCTAGCAGCAATACCACTCCTGAGTATTCCCCTGAGGGCTGCAGTCTTCATCCGTATAGCAAGCAGTGCACTCGCAATAGCTAAACTAGGGAAATGGTTAGATGCTCATCAATCAATGGAAAAAGAAAACTCAGTATTATCCAGCTACCAAACAAAGATAAATTTGAGTCATTTGTAGGGAAACAAATGAATTTTTAACCATAAGTTTAAGTGAAATAAGTCAGACATGGGAGGTTAAATATCACATGATTTCTCTTATTTGAGTACACTAAAAATATAAATAAGTTAAAAAGTAAATGATGAATATGTTAGGAAGCAAGGAGGTATCCTTTCAGAAATGGGAAAGGCGATCAGGCAAAGAAGAAGAAAGGGAAGTTATGCTGCTTAATAGTTAATGTCTTTTCTTCAATGTGTTTAGCTACAAACTTTATATAATAAGTCAGTTATTTGTAGTCATCCATGTAAGCTACAGGAAACAAAGCTTTCTAAAATTATTACTATCAAGCTAACATAAAATCCTTTATAATTTTTATGCCAAAACTCAAAGCTTGTCCAAAGCATTCTATTACAAGATGCCCCTCAGACAGAAGGAAAGCCATAGAGATTGGTGTATGAACCCCCTTCTTCACTTACATTTCTTGAAATTTCTGGCTGAAGCAAAACGCTGTCAAAGTTGCCAGAGAGACAAGCAAATGGTGAAATTGCCACTCTTCCTTCTTTGCAGCTCATCAAGTGAGATACGAGTTGGGAGTCTTCACATTCTTTACCTGTGAATTCTGACCATAATAAATTGGGATAGATCAGGTTTGAAAATAAGCTAACTCATCAGAGCTCCTTTACCTACTCTGATAGTGAACCTTTTAGACCTTTAAGTGATAACAAATAGCCTGCTGCAGTGCACAAGCCATACCTTCACCGCCATGGGTCCAGATCATCCTCTGAATGCAACCATTATGAGGAAACCACAGCACAAAGTGGCCTGAATAAGCTATCACAGTATGTGAGTAGCCCGGTTTAGGGCAGGTACATTCAAAGAATGTTAGCTAGTACAGCAGTAGAACTGTTTCACTACCATAAACACATGTGTTATATTTGGTTGCTTTTATCAATAGGAAGAAATATTTCAATTATATATTTTTTTTTCATGGAGAGTAATTGTTGCTTGCCTCTTGGTCTGCGAACTCTGAGTCTGTTTTAAAATCTTTCTAGACAGAGTGTTCTAAGTGGTCACTATTAGTAGATTTGGAAAAAGCATGTGAGAAGTCATGTTTTCCATTCTTGTGCTTTTAAAGATCCGGATCATACATTCAAACTGGGTTCTAATTTCAATCCGGTGATTACTCACACGCCTCCAACATAGCTCTTCTATGAGGTTCACAGAGCTGTTTGCTGCTTTTGTAAGACCTCGGAAACTAGAAGTTCCACTTTTTGGATTTTTCCAATTGAAGATGACAAGGTATAGTGAATCCAGGACACTTCTACCCAAAGTTCAAAGATTTCTCTTTATCTCTGTAGCTTTTATTTCTTCCCCCAAAGCATCCATTCATTGTTTTAAAAATAAAACACTAATGATGTTTATAATGTACCAAGTATTGTTTTTAAATATTCACATATAATAGTCATTTAGACTTCGATTATTCAAAGTTTATCAAAGTCAAGTAGACAGTGTTAATTCTCTTTCTTCTTTATCTATTGAGAGAACTAATGCACGATTATTTGATGGCTTGCCTCAGATCTCACTAATAAAGTAGCAGAGCCAAAGTGTGGATCTAAGGAATCTGCCCATACTCTATGCTTATGAACATTAAGCATAATTCCTCTCAAGAAAAGCAATGCAAGAATTAGACTTAGTTTTTCTCAGCCTTACAAATATCTTTACTCCATTTTCCAGGCTTGACTCAAAGACAGACTTTACTCAAGATGGTTTATAAATAATATATTTAGTTTTATTTTCTAGTATCCACTTTCAATAATCACTTGATTTTCTTTGAAAAGATGAAGAAATACCTTATTCAAAAGCAGGCTGGCCCTTGTTGGACTCTAATCTATTTCTGAGGTAAAATATATATTTTTTAAAATAAAATATATAATATATATAAAATAAAATAAAAATATATAAAATATATATCTATTTGTTGTTTTGTTTTAAGTATTGGGAACCGAACCCAAAGCCTCATGATAGGAAAGCCCTCTCCGCTGAACTACATCTCCAGCCTTGAGGTAAAACAATCTTAGGAAACATGATTTATTGTTAAATTGTTCCACCATGAAGCTGAAATATACTCACTGATTTTGGACAGTGGAAGTTCATACTCCTGTTTCATATCAGCCAATTTGGACACAATTAGTAAAAAAGAGGTAAAGTCCTCTGTAACTTTCATGTTATACTCATCTAAAGCAGCAGAGAAATCTTCAGGAAGACCTTCAAGAAACACCTAGAAATCAAATATTTTTCAGAGAAATCTATAAACTTCATTAACACTGAAGAAGAAAGGAACAAGAAAGGTAAAGAACTTTGCAGTATAATTTTACCTTTTTATTCAATAAGACCACTGTTTCTTCAATGGTAGAAGTAAAATTCATTTTTATTTCTATCTTCGTTTATAAAGGCAAATACTCTACTCTTTAACCTCAAGGCTTTACTTTGAAACCAGTTAACTAAAATCTTTTTCTAAAAAAAATAGAATCATATCCTCAAAGGAAATTAGACTTGTGAAAATGTCACAAATCTAGTGACATATTTGGATAGCAAGCAAAAAGACAAAGCCTTGTATAAAACTCACTTGATTTTAATTAATACTAACCAGATGCTCTTTCAACAGAGCCAGATCCCTGTGCGTGTGTTTGACCAAGAGAGTAAACATATCATCACCTCCATCTAAGTAGAATGAGTGAATCGTTACTGTTTTGAGGTTTTAGGGAGTCTCAGTCTGTATCTCCAACATCTCTCGTTCTAGACTTCTTTGGGATTTCTTAGTATCAGACTGGTGTATCTTCATTTTCTCAGGCCTAAAATACTCCTAAGTCTCCTCTTTCCTATAGAATTTCCTAACCTACATTTTCTTCTTCAATTCCAAACTAATTTCAAAAATTTCTTGAGTAAAATACAAGTCTATGCAATCTGGACAACTATTTGGAAGAAAACAAGAGTCAATATGATAGAGAGTGAATATCTCCAATTGCCTATCTTTGAAATTTATGTCTTACATTGCTTTCTTGTAATCCGCATTGCTCTGTTTCGTTGTGTTGAATTTTGATATAATTGCATGTATATTTGAGTGGGTAAGATGGATGACCATATTGTTGTTTTTGTCAGATCATGGAGCAGAGCTGTTAACAGTGTCACTATTTGAATATCTACATGTTTTAACTTTGTAATTTGAACAACTATTTCAAAGAAGTCAGTATGTAATTAGTCAAGTAATAATTTCTTAGGTTTTATTGCTGTTGTACTCCTCCTTTTTTCCTTGAAATACTGTATTGTTGCTACCCTTTATTCTGTTTTATTTTGTTTTGTTTTTTCCTCTTTAAATAAAAAAAATACAAGTCTATGTATAAAGGTGGATCTAGACTCTTGATCTTAGCAAGATTTTTTTTTAATAAACACCACAATCCTTTGGAAAGTCTTTTCTCTCGTTTAAAGCTTTTTCATGTCGCACCCCACATTCCATGCAGATCTGTCATCCAGTAATTTTGGTGATGAAAACTAGTGTACCCGTAGTTTCTCAAGTATCTTATCTCTAATTCCAGGTCTCTATAAATACTATGAAATGGATTAAGCATTTTTATTCTCACTACAGAGGCCCTGTGTATATGTTAACTCCAGTATTTTAACTATGTTCAAAACTGGAAAACTGAGAAAAAAACTAAGTCTGAAATTACTATCACACCTTGGAAAAATGCTCGCCAATAAAAATTTTAGCAAATGTATTCCTCGTTGTTTCACAGCGCTCTGTTACTGTAGGATTAACAATCATGTAATATATGAAACCTAGAAGTAGACAAATTTCTATTAATCTTTAAGAAAAAAGAGAAATCAGCTTTCTACTCAAAACTACCCTTTATTATATTTATTTTTATGGTGACCCTCTTTTTAAAAATAGAAATGGTAGCTTTTCTTTTACAAATTAGATGCTAATTTATTTGAATGGGACAAATAAAATTTCAAGAATGAACATGGGGTGAAAATATGAAGAGGATAGGTCACTTACTAAAGTTGTGGACATTGTGGTATCAAACGGTATAGACTAACTCTTCTTGTTTTATTCCATAGCATCTTTTCACTAAGGTTATCTAATATAAACCAGCCTGTTCTACTTTCTTAGTATCTAGAAAACTGAATCAGTAATAGTCTTTAATGTTGATTAAATGATGGGATATCATTACCAAAGAAAATGCTGCAAATTAGAAAAGAGTTTTCATGGGTCCCTGTGATTCAGATATAATGTTGTGGATGGGATCCCATATGCCCCCTAAAAAGGCCCATGGTGTTGAAGATTTCCTTGGTGATGACATTTGAGGGAAGTGGCTGGACCATCACGATGTCAATTTGTTAAGTAGATCAATCCATTGATAAGATCCTAACTTAATGGCACTATTTGGAAGTTGTACATACAAGGGGGAGGCTTAGTTGTAGGGAGTTGAACACGGGGCCATCAGCTTTCACCTTGGGGACTACTTTAGTCCACAGTCCCTTCCTCACAGCCCCCTCCCTCTCCTTCTGGGCTGTCACTAGGTGAGCAGCTTTCTCTGTCATGCAATTACACCAAGAAATTTCTGCCTCATCGCAGGTCTAAAAGCAATGGATCCAGCTGACTATGAACTGAAATCTCTGAAGTTATACGAAAAAATAAATCTTTTCTTCTCTAAACTGTATTTCTGAAATATTTTGTCACAGTGATGCAAACCTAATTAACACAGATGATTTCCTGGATGACTATTTTAAAATTACCTTGGTGAAGGCATTATCATACACAACATATAGTTTTACCTCAAACTATAGGTCATAAAGATCTTTAGGGAAGTGTAGATTCAACAACAGGAATAACTGTTTCGCTTAAGTGTATATGTAGCTACCCTTGTCAGTAGTCTCTTAATGCTTTAATTAGATATAAGCAAATGAAAACATGAATAAGACTTTGATACTAATTTTCCTCAAAGCATTTAACTCTGAAAGATGTACAGAAGGCAGATTTTGAGTTATAGATTAAATTGCAAAATTATATAAAAAACAAATTATTCAGCTATCTTGTACTTAAAAAGTTTAGCAGAATTATATTCTTTACCTTTGATTGATAAAAATTTTTTTCATAGTACTTGGCTGGAATGTACCTTCTTCCAAAGAGATTTGCCAGTACTAGCACTAGTTTTTCCATAACATCTTGAGAAAAATGCTTTGAACCTGTACAAAACAAAGTGTCTTATTATAAATGTGCTAAAGTGTCTGTCCGTTTTTTCACATGTAAATAGAAAGCTTCATTCCAATTAGTTTCATAGAAACTAAGCATTGAGACAAAGATAGCAAGTGTATCTTCTAATAATTTTCATCTGTAACTGTTTTTATTGTTGCTTCCACTCTACTTCAGATCTCAGTCATCCTAACCTCAAATTCCTTTTACCTCCTTACCACCATTTTCCTCATTTTATTCAATCACAGATAATCGCATTTCCTGTAGAATTTGTGATCATGTTTCTCTCTCAGAAATCTCCAGTGACACCTAAATATCTGATAAACAACATTTTCTATAACTTAGGATTTAAGGTTTTCTAAAATTCAGCCCACAAATAATTCCCCAATCCGATCTACCCACTTTACCTTCCTGCCACTAATACTAAGTTATTGTCAGTTTGAATTCCACTGTCCTGCACAGCACAGAATAATTCCACTGAAAGGTTTAAAACTTATGACATAAATGTCAAGCTATTAAAATAGCCTGTGCTCCAGAGTCAGACTACTAATACTTTAATCTTGGTTCTGAAATTTTAAAAGTGTAAGGACATAACAAATTATGAATTTCTCGGTCTCCTCATTTATGAAATAATATTAAATATATTTTCTCTCTTAAAGTTATCAATTTTTCCTCATCCTTATTACCATATATATCCACTCAATGCATCATTTCACAAGAACAGAATTTCTTAAGTAACTTTGTGGCACAGAACAATGCATTTTTAGAGCATAGTAGACTAGATCTATTGTGCAGTAAAATGTTCTTATCAACTGATAGAAAATAAGGTAATATTGTGAGAGGTGCTAGATTCACCAGGCATTAAGAAACACAGAAATTTTAAGCACAAATATTACAAAAGGGCAAAATTTATCTTATGGACAATGAGTAATGGCTTCATTACTTAAATATAAAAATCAAAAGCTTTCCATAAAAATTGTGCTAAATAAAATTTACTTAAAAGCTTACATAATGTGGGCAAAATACAATATGCTAAAGGGAAAAAATTCTAGTTTATATAGTTAATATAATATCAGCTATTCAAAAATACTATATAATTATATTCAAAGAAAATATGATTGGAAGAAAATATTAATAGTGATTATATGCAGATAGTGAGGTAATGCTCTCCTTTATTCTGTAATGAGCATATATTATATTTCATTAGAAGAAAATATTTCTTCAAAGTTATATATCATTCAGTATGTTCTGAATCCTGGAAGAAAGACATAACTGCGATTAACGTTCAAGAAGCTAACACTGTAAAATAGGTGTCAAAAATATCATGGATTTCCATCTATGTACGTTAAGACATGTAATTAACTACATACTAACATTACAGAAAAACCATTTGCAAAGCACTAGCTTTCTATAATCTGTTCAAGCTTACCTTTCTGAGTTGGTTGGCAAAGATTATGGAAAAGACCTCTTACAAGAAAACTGACAAAAACCAGATTAGAAGGTTCGTGATAGTGCAAATGTGACACAAGTCCAGCAAACCCTGTAGGATTTCCCTCTCGATCTAGATAGCCCTAAAGAACCAAAACAATTTATTAGTTTGACTCAACTCACCACACAACTAATAAGTAGTTTATTAACAGGCAGTTTAAAAGAGTATTTAATATCAATATGAAATAGATTGATAGCTATTATCTAGTCTACATTTGATAATTTTATCAATTATAGTTAATATTAATCATTGGATATAACCATCCAAATATTATAGTTAGTTCCAAATGACAAGGCAATCTAGATAGTAACAATACTATTTCACAAAAAAGAAAAACACAATCATACCTCTTTCACCAAGAATTGCAAAGAAAATAAGAAGTAAAGTTTCAACATCTCCATGGCTCTGGGTTGTTTGAAGGACAGCAGTGAGTGCTTTAGCACTGACAGCGCCTAAGAGAAAAGCACTTCATTCATACAATGTCAAGTCTATGAAATATATATATAGAAGGGACTCTTGCTATGTAGTTCAGGCTGGCCTTGAACTCTCTATGCAGTCCAAGCTGGCCTCAAACTTGTGCAATCCTTCTGCCTCAGCCTCTCACGTGCAAGGATTACAAGAATGTGCCATCATGCCCAGTTTATGAAATGTACTTGTAAGAGATATCATAAGATAGATGTTATCTATATCTATTACTATACATATATTAACAACATATAAGCCTCATCTAGATACTACAGTATTTGTTTTACTGTGTCCTAACATTCTTCCTTTAACAAAAGAGAACACATAAAATAAGAACTGTCAGAAATAAAGCATTTCCAAGCAATCTGATAATAAAAGACCTTCCGGTTGAACAGCTTATAGCATTCCATGTCTGAGAAGAAAAAATATATATATATATAAATATATATTTATATATATTTATATATTTTTATTATATATATTATATTTATTATATTTATTATATATAATATATATTATATATATTATATTTATTATATATAATATATATTATACATATTATATATATAATTCCATATCCTACAATATTGTTACACAAATAATGGAACCAATTTTATTAAAACCAAAGAAATAAAAACACTGTTTGGTTTCCAATGTCAAACAACATTGCATTTCATAGAGCTTTCAACTTTGCACTAAAATGTCTATGGATCTTAACAAAAGAAAAAGTTTCCCAGTATCATCAAAATTTAGGCCTGAGAATTTATAGGTAAAAGTATACTTTCCATAAGGCCACCAGACTATGGAGAAGAGAGAGAACAGAGAGCTATCCATCACCGTGAGGTGACTTTTCTTTAAGGTTACCAGAAATGACCCTTCTTATAAGCTCTTGTGATACATTCTGCATGTGCCACATTTAGTCAGACAAGGCAACGGTCAGAGAAACTTACAAAAAAATCAGACTATATGCTTAGTATAGAATAAACACAGAAAATGAGAGGGGTGAGGAACTCATAGTGCTTCACCGTGACCTTAGAAGTGTACACCTCATCATTAAAGTCTACTTAAAATGGTAAGAATTCTGAAACTTTGTTTACTGTAGTTTATGTTGATTAATAACATCCATCATGATCAATGTGCCAATAAAACTGGTAGTAGAAGATGACCTTTCAGGTGAGAAAAGCTACTAACTTGAAGATAGGCTAACACTGGGATTTTGGCCAAAAGCTCTTCATCCAGTCTCAGACTTGAAAATATATATTTTAACTAACAGAGTTTAGTTAGAACTCACCAGAAGACCCTGTGTATACCCAATTATTTGGTAAACCACTCCATTTGGATAATTTTCTTTGAAAAAAAAGAAGCTGAAAAATTAAACAGAAGTAAATAACATACACCTAACTAAAGAAGTCTTTTTCAGTTAAAAAAAAAAAAAGATCTGGGAATGTGACAGTGTTTAATAGTGCTGAACTGAACACTGTAAATTACTGACTTGGTAAAGTTTATGTCCAAAGTAATATTATCACAATAAACAGCTGAGAACATCAATACTAATAATCTCATCATATGATAAATAAATTGTTAATTTAAAAAAGATCTGTAAACGAGAAAATCTTGCAGAAAGCAATCTGAACTAGGAAAAATAAAAAATTCATATTATTAAACAGGCATAAAAAAGTCAAATTAATTGCAAAAGGAAAAAAAATTAACAACGCTCTTCTGAGACCCCAAAAGAGAGTATTCCTCCTAACACCAAAGGCTATAAGGCAATGTTTGATGTGATGAATAAAAGTGTTCTAACAATTACATGCCCACACATAAAAATCAGCATAAAAGGCCACTAATAGACTCTCTCAGTGATGCCCACTCAATATTTTTTAAAAAATAATTATAAACTTTATTAGAAGATGCATTCCACCCTATGGAGAGGTAAAATTAAAATCTTAAACACTAGAAAATTTTGGTCTGAAATCTAGCCAACTCATCATAAGAGTCTAAAAACATTCTTTCCTTAGAAAACAGTATCTGATTTAATTGAACCCACAAAAACAGAGCAATAAGTTTTGCTATGGTACAAATATAGTTTGGCTTCCTGAAGCACTTGAATGTATTTCCCACTGTGAGGTATTAAGGGTGCAACATTAATCTGACTCTAGTGTTTAGTGGCAAGGCCTTTGTGATGTGAATAGAATTAGGTAAATTTAACAGGAGTAAAGACCTCACTATTGAATCCTGGTGATTGTAGAATAAGAGGAAGAAAGGGCAGACAGAGAAGTGCACTTCTCTCTCATGTGCTACTCTGCTCTGCAAGCTCAGACCCTAAGAAGGCAGTCACTGGATGCAGCCTGTGGACATCACATTTCCAGAATCTGTGGTATGGTATAATAAGCAACAGGAAATGGACTGATGCATTTCCTTTCAAAATATATTTTCATAAAAATGAAATTACTTTATTATGAATTTTAAATCTCTCATTGTAGATTGGACCCAGAATGTTTATCTGAACCCACACATCAGGAAAAGATAGAATCACTTTCTGAAGTCCAATTATACATAAATTCATCAGCCTTGAAAAATCAAATTTAAAAAAAGAAAAAGTACAAAAATGTCTTAGAAAAAAACAACTAAACCAAAATGATGCTGTGATAGTCTCTGGTACTAGAACTAGAGTACTTTTTTTTTCCCTTTCAATTTCCTGCATTTCTTGAATAGACTGTAAGGAGCTAGATTATTTTTTATGAAAAAATAAACCTTTATTATAGAGTCATAAAAAGTTACTGTTTTCCTTTTAAATGGAAGAAACAGGAATCTGACCCAAATCTTTTTGGAGCCACACTCACCACTTTGTCTACAATAAGACCATGTCTATCACACAGGAAAACAATGTCCTGGGTGACTTCCAGTGCCCATCCAGCTCAAAATTTATGTTTTATAAAGCAACCAAATAATACTAGTCACATTCTCCTCTACTTCCCATAATCCTCTCTAGAAGACACTAAAAAAGCATTAAAAGACCTTTGAAAGTGAAGGGTAATTGCTAAAGATTTCCAGCAGAAAAAAAGAAGAAAAGAAAAGAAAAAAGAAAGAAAGAAAACCAAAACAGCAGACCCAACTTCTGCCAGACTAGTGGCCAGTAGTCTGCCGGTGGCGCCCAGAATGGTACCTTCGCCTGCCCATCCTCTAGGTCATCCGCCTTGGAAGCCAGCAGCATGAGTCGCAGGATCAGTGTTATCTTGAGAGGGAACTGTCCTCTGAGCTCAGGAACTTTGGATTTTATGAGTTTTTCTACTTTGGGGAGTGGAATATCAAAGAAATATACATCTCCTAGCAGGTCTTGCCCCCGTCTTCCAGCACGACCAGACATCTGGAAACATAAAAATGTGAAATTCCTCTAAGTACTTTTTCTTTCATAGTGAAAGATCTGAGCCTTGTCTGTCATTTTCAAGCAAGCAAATTGTGCATAGGTCCAAAGGTTACTTAACTGAAATGAATATCCATTCATATAGGCCTTAGGAGATTTACCATGACTGAGTCAGCCTTGGAAGATGAGACATTTTCATTCTTATGTACTTATTTCATATCACTAATTCTACCAGGTATTTGTGTAATGATATGTGGAACAAAGAACATACAATCAAAAGATTAGAACCTGATTTTAGCTTGACTTACAGATGAGCTCTGTTGTACCAATTTTCCCCCTTCCCAGGTCCTTTCTCTCTGATTCCTTTCTCTTCTGTTTTTCTCACAAATAAACATTTTGAGCTATGAATTACAAAAGAAATACTATGCACAAATTGAGGAAACACACAAGCAAGATGAAAATCAGAAATGTCACTTATAAAACAAGAATAAATTTTTTACAGAGGTTATCCTAATTCTCATTAAGTACATGGAAATGCTAGATCCTCTTTACTTTTTTATTATACGGACCTCCCAATAAAACATGAGTTCTATAAAATTGCTGAGCCCATAATGTGGAAAATGGGGCATAGAGAACACTGTATGAGAAGCTTATTCATAGTGAAACAACTGGAAAGTCGAAGATCTGGGACTAAAACTCTGGCAACTTAATTCCCAAATCTGTTATCTCAAATATCCTAATACCCTGGTTAACAAATCTAAACTATGAGATTCCCGAAGATAAGATTCCAAGGAAGTTCATGTAGAATATAATAGCAGGAATAGAAATAAAAAGGACAGGGGATGGTAGGTCAATGGAAAAACATAAGAATGTTTAATCAAAGAACATTGTTTATAAGAGAATTAGAAGTGTTTCAAGAAGGAAAGAAGGAGGCCTTTGATAATATAAATGTTGAGTGCCTTCCATCTAAATTTAGTCCTGCTAAGAGAAATATTAACCAAGTTCACGATCAGAGAAACTATTCAAAGACTCTATGCCAGTGGTGGCAAACCTATGTCACACATATTGTATTTCTCATTCAAAAAAAATGATGTTAATGTATGAGTTGTTTTTTCTACACTGACACCTCAATATTCAGGTTTAATTGCAGTGTTGATACTTTGCAACAAATAAGTGGGTTTTGGGTTGCAGTTGGTCACTCAGTCTCTAAGAGGTTTGCTATCACTGCACTATGCTGCCTTCAGGACATAGAATAAGAAGAATCTAAAATTAAGGAAGTCATTCCAGTTGGCCAACGCTGTATGATGAAAGAGAGTACACACAGAGATTTAAGGCAAAAGTCCAGCATCCCTAAGGAGAGTAATGAAGCAGACTTAATAATAGATTATATGTCTTAACAAATCAGGAAAAGCATTAAACCCAGTGTGAAAAATTGCATGCAAAGTAAAGGAACAAGTAATTGTTTAGCATGTTTGATACCTATCTTTCTTATAAATCACTTCATTTGATTCTTATAAATGTCATGAAGTTATAATTGTCACACATTCTGGAGACTAATCAGGAAAATCAGGAGTTTAGATATCTCATGAAAGGTCACATATTTGATCAGCAGTAGTCATATATAATCTGAAACTCCTTTGCGTCCCACTACACCATACTAAAAATGGCACTCACGCAAGGATGAACGCCAAGTATGCCATGCAGTGAACTGCAGCATGTTCAAAAATGATGGTTTTACATTGTTTTTACTGTTTTATGACATCTTAGCAAGCAAAAAGCATATGCATATTGCAATACCTGTCTGTAATTTAAAGCATCCAGATAGACGGAGTTTTGAGCAAAAACCACAGATTTACAAGGCATGTTGATTCCTAAAGCAAGTGTTCCGGTAGCTGTCACCACCTACCAAGAGAATAAAAAGATACTTCATGCAAGCCTTTTACCAGAATGCAAGTATTTCCTTCCACAAAGTTACTGAAACCTCTTTGAACTTTAATTAAATCACAGTATAAATTTATCAAGACACACTGAGGTTTTTTTCTATTTCACAAACACACCTTGCACTTTTTCAAATCAAGGCTGTTACAGTACTAGTTGTGAGCTCAGAACGTACTCCCTAATACTCATTCGTATGATTCCATCCATTGTTTGCTCAAATGCCTCAGAGAAACTTCTAAACAACCACACATTTATCACCCTCTACCATCATTATCTACTTCTCTGTTCTACATTATTCTTTTTTTCAGAACTAAAAACTACCTGAGTAATCCTATTTGTTTGTTTACTTGTCTGATATCAGACTCCAAGCATCATCTACCAGTGTATCCCTACCACCAAAAAGGGTACCTGGCACAGTATAGGTGTCAGCATTTATAAATAAATTACTAGAAAAAATTCATCTGAAAGACCAGTAAATCTTTTATAAACCTATTATGGTTGAGCTGGGTGTAGTGGTGCACACCTGCAATCCCAGCCCTTGGGAAGTCAAGGCAGGAGGATCATTGCAAGTTCAAACCCAGCCTGGGCTACAAAGTGAGTTCAAGGCCAGCCTGCACTTCATAATGAGAACCTGTCTCAAAAGACAATAAATAAATAAATAAATAAATAAATCTATTATAGTCTATTACATACTTCCTCTGCTAAAATTAAGATATCTACATCAATAGCATATCTCAGTTATAAGAAAAAATAAGATCCCCCACCCCCAATTCCCACAATAACTGACCATAAAAAGGACAGGGAAAACTCTAATGTTCACCTACATAACCCAATTTCTTGCTGTTTTTTATCTAATGTTAGGTATTTTTTATTTTTCTTTCTTTTTATATTGACTGGAGCATCTATGCTCCACTAAGTGTTAATGTTTAAGTATATGGAGTAATTGTTTAATAATTCAGTAACTGAGGTTAGGCATCTGTCAAAATGTAACATACAATTTTAAAATATTTTTCTAAAGTTCTTTAACAAAATCAAGCATGGAAAAGGAAAGGAGTTTAATTTAGAAAACAAAATCTTACGGGTTCTTTAAAACAAAGAACTAGTTCCATAGACTTTCTCTGGAGTGATATACTTAATTGTTCACTAAACTCTTGGTAATTGAACAACTACAAATAAGTAGATACTACTTTAGAAGTAGGATATGCTGATCAAAATAGGCATGCCTACTTCAATTCATAACATTTTGGCAGTTTTTTAAAAATAATATTGAATTAGTTTAAAAAATCCAATTTGTTAAAAATATATTTTGTTTTTCCAGGTAACAAATTCCACTTTAATTATGCTGTCAGGCATTCTGCAACATGTAGTTTATTATAAGTAAAGACTATGCTACCTAACCTAAGAGGACTCTTGTATCTCTTTGTCTCTCTCATTCTCTCTCTCTCCCTCTCCTGAATGCAGTATATGTCATACAAAATTTACTACAGATAACTTGTAAAAGTCAGGATATACTCTTAACTATCACTCGAGATTCAAATTCACTAGTGAATTCACTAAACCTCCTTATGAATTACTCCAGACCACCCTCATATTCTCACATGATACATACTATACAAAATATAACACAGGTTTGGTTTGAAAGTTACACCAGTTCATTTGCCTCTTTTCCACTGTCACCCTCAGGAAATAACATTTAGAAGTTATACCTCTAAATTGAATTTTGTGGTACATACCTATAATCTCAGCACTGTATGAAGCTGAGGCAGGAAGATCACAAATTGAAGCAGTCAGGGCAACTTAATAATTTAGTGAGAACTTGTCTCAAAATTTCAAAAGACTGGGAATATAGCTCAGTATAAAGCCTTTGGGTTTAATTCCTTATGCCACACATATGAAAAAAAGTAACACATCTAAAATCTCTGCTAAAGTAAGCAGCAGTCTCAGAAAATAGATATTTTTGCTTTTATTTCTTGTATTTATTAGAAAAAGATCTAATCACAATCCTACTACAAATGCCCTCCAAACCCATGTAGCCTAAATCATGTAAACAGCAGGTAAATTTTCCAAATATTATAAACGAAAACCAAGGGGCTGTGCAAGGATGAGCATGGGTATATTTCACAATAGAAATATTTGGAAAACCATCTGTCAAGGAAATCTTTTTTTTATTTTCAGGAAAATAGATAAACTGTATAATAAATTTTAAACATCTTGCCTCAAATAAGATGGAGTCACATTATGGGTTGTAAAAAAAAAAGACACAAAAGACACATTCACGTGAGAAAAAGATGATTATGTTTTTACTTTTCAAAAGCATTCTACTTTATTTTTTCAAGAATGAGAAAGTATTTACCCTAATGAATCCTTTTCGAAAGAGAATTTCAACTAGCTGTTTTTCTTTGGCACTCATGGAGCTGTGGTGATATCCAATACCTCTTTCTGCCAATTGTTTCAGTATTGCACCTTTTCTTTCGAATTTTACACGATCAAACAACGTCTTCAATAACTGAACAAAACAAGACATTTTGGGATTTTGTTAATTTCTTACCTAACTTTAAATCATTAAAAACATTTAGGTAAAAATTCCTATGTAATAGGTACAAATTCCCTATGATGTATGTGATCATGCAATTATATCTAAATTGTACTGATAAAATTAATTTAAAAATAAAATGAAAAATACTTTGAGTAAGTGAGGCAGCCGTGAGGAATCAGCTTTATATGACTAAAAATTATCAACTTTATGTAACATGTTTTTGGGGGGCACCAAGAGCAACTGCAAGACCCATTTTCTCAATTCTTTGAACAAACTGTTCAAAAGGGCTCACTCTCACTTCTGGATTGAAACACTGTGACAAAGCAGTAGGTAAAAAAAACAAGAATGCAGTCAGGACTCTTGCTTGGCTGAAGGAGATCTGGTTAGTATAGAAATCTTAGCAGGTTTCCCCAGAGATAGACTTTTGTGAGAAAGACTTATTCCCTGCTCTACAAGGTCGTGCAATGCTTACTTCCTGCTGCAGATTGGGTAAATGTCCTTAAAATGCCCTGTTCTATGGAGTAAGTCCAGTTGTGTCTAGAATAATTTGCAGAAAAGTAAACACTGTGAGAGGTAAGAAAAAAATGGTTAAATATCCAAAAGCAAAAGATTGGTTGATGATTCTTTTAACTACACAATCAAGGAACTGCAAGGTTGCATTCAAATGGTGGTGAAAATACATGGCTATGAAAAAGGAAGAGACCATGGAGTTTAACAAAGAGATGAAATAGAATGTGCTTGTGTTTGTAGAAGGAAGCAAAGTAAATACAAGTTTCATTTCTAAAAGAGTTATTTCTGAGGGATAACGTCGCTTTTGGTGTTGAGATTTTCAAATTTCTCTACCATAAGCACAAATGATTTGCAGAACAAAAGAGTTTCAAAGATGCATGGCAAAAGATGTTTGGAAATTCCAGCATCTCATTGGTGGTCTTATCTGTAATACAGAAAATTTGTGATTTTGAGAAATTATGCAAATATTTCTTAAAGTATTTTATACTACACGTACCCAAATTTTCAAATGAGATATGTGATACTGAAGTCTAGAATTCAGGATAAGAAAAATATACAATGGAAAGGACAGACAGTCTCAAGGGCAAACACTCTTTTTTAAATATATGTTGAAGATCCCCCGAAGATTATGTGTGGCCAGAAGGTCCCACATGGAGTCCTACGTGGGATTTCTCTTCTTCTAAGGACTACATCTAGTCTTTCCATTAATCACTGTCTATAATAAAGAAGCTATAGCTGATGAATGGCGTATTCTCCCAGCGAACTCTGTCCTTCTTATCACTGACCTCAGCATCCATCGCTTTTTGATCAGCATATGTGCAATCCTGAGGAATTTCCAGGCTCTTCTCTAGACTTTTCAGTAGACAATTATACTCAGCTTCTTGTATGAAGCTTTGGTCTGATATTCTTGTTTTTTTCTGGCTTTTTTCATCTCTGTTTGTGAAAATAACGTTTTAGGAAACAAATCTACACATCCCACCACATAGGAATCCCAGGACTCTGAATCACTCTGATCAAGCAGACTTTGACTACTATATACATCTGTGCTGTGACTCTGATTCTGCTGTTGTTTACTCCACCACGTTTTAACCATGATGTTCACACTTTGGAACCAGCTGACCACAGAGTGAATCCCCTGAAACCATAAGCCAAATGAAACATCTCCTCCTTTAAGCTGTAGGTAGCAGATTTATCTTCCAGCAACAGGAACGACCACTAGCACAATTCTCCCTTCCAAATTTGCAAGTAACTTCAAATAAAATGTAGAACTTCTTTGTAGAACACATTCAATGTATGTTTACTCCTGAGGCAGTGAGGCATACTAACTCTTTGCTGGCTTATTTGGTGAAATACTCACAACGTCTTCTGTTTCTCAATGGATTTCTTTACTTTTCGAAGTTTGCAAGCTTTGTCATGAACTTCTTTATCAGTTTTAGGAGACTTTTTTTGCTCCTGCTTTACCTCTAAATGAGTGCATACACTCTCAGCAAAATTTTCTACATACGTTATATTGAATCTAGGAACAAACAAAAAGAATACTTGCCTTGAAAAGAATATCATAAATAAAACTCAACTTATATTTATATATATGGCTACACTTCTGAGGCACCTGTTGTGTTTCTTAATGGCCAACTTTATGAAGTTTACTTTGAAACACTTGCTAAGTGTTCTGATTCCACAAACACCTTATTCACTACCTAATAGTAAAGAACAAGTTTCCCCATGGCAGTCACTACCCTCAGACATTGCAATAAGGGCTCATGTGACATCTTCCTATAAGAGCAGGCAGATACTCATTCCACAGAAAACAGAGCAGTGGATTTTCTCCATTTGTATACAGAAGAAACAGCTGTCCCTCTCTTACACTAACCCTTCCTGAGGAGAGAAAATGTTTTTAATAAATGAAAAATCTTTTTCTTTTGGAAGAATGAAAAGACCTTAATCTCTTCTGACATGACTACGTCTTTCCAAAAACCAGATAAACACCACATGTTGTGTGCAATCCAGAAACGTCTCCAAGATCTGGACTTTATACCTTTTAAAATATAAGTACCTAGGAATACATTTGTCCAAGCTTCTTGGCATCTTAATGCTTAACATATCAATCTAGTCCAAGTTACACACATTAGGACCTTTTAGATCTGAACATTTAATTAAACAAAGAGCTACAAATGAAATTCTACCGATCTGTGATGAATAAAATAAAGTAAGCATTCCTTTTATTTATTTGACATCCACTTCCCAGTATCAGGAACTATGGCTTTTTAAAAGATCACTGAAAAACTTCATAAAAGAGTCTTTATTATTTATGTATTTATTTATTTATTTATTGTCACTATAGCTTGTTGACAAAACGCTGTGGCTAGAAGTTAATAGGCATTAATCATTAGCCATAGCACACATAGTAAATAATAGCTTGTGTCTATATAATAAAGTTTTCAAATTGAAATTGTGAGGCAGAGACCTTCTCTAAAAAAGCCTTACAGAGTTTGATAGTAAAAGGAAATGTAGTTAGCTAGTAAAAAGTAAATAAATGAGGACACTGTCGAAGTAAGAACTGAAAAACTGATAATGATGCTACATGGCAAGAAATTTCATATAGTAGACATGAAGCAGAGCAATAAACATTCATATTATACTCTTGTCATGTGCTATTATGGGTGGCTTAAATATGTTAACTCATTTGATACACACACAAATCTTATAAGGAAAGTGCTGATACTCTCCTTATATAGAAGATGAGAAAAAAAAAACAGACAGACAGATATAAAGAGATTTAGTAACTGCCCCCAAGCCCCAGAGTTCCTACACGGTAACATTTGGCATTCCAATTCACGTTAAATGTAACCGTCAGTTGCTTCTCTTCTTACACCAATGCAAGAAAGTAGGGTCTAAGTACACATTACTTTATTAAATGTCATTCTCATGACAGTGCACCATTTTAACAAATCTAACACACTTGAAATGATTTTAACCCAATTTCTCTAATAATCTGTTTAGAATGAATGTGTTCTAAAGAGGTGATTTAAGACCAGCTCAAACTACATAAGAGAAACTGCTCAAAGGGAAATTATATTATTTGAATCCATCTTGCATGCCTGTATTTGGTAACCTGAGCAACTATTTTGAAGAACCATATAGAACACAACAACCATTGCTAAATTCCTATCATCTTGCTTTGAAATCCTGTATCACTATTGTTTTGTTGTTGTCATTGTTGTTAACATTTTGCTTTTGCTGTTGTTGTCTTTTGATTGTTTGCTTCTTGATTTTTCTGTTTTTTCTCTTTAAAATAAAAAAGAACAAACTAAGATCAGAAATTCTGACTGTTTTACAGAGAACTCAAGATTCTATGAAAATATACCAAGACAGAATTAAATCTTGGATATTTTAAAGAATATTTTTCTTCTTAAATATTTTAAGTATATATGTGAGTTCAGAGCCTGCCATCCACCTTTTACTTTTCTGGTATATTAAATATTTTCAATTAAAGGTACTTGAAAAAAACTGCAGATTCGTATTCATTTTGTAAAAGTAGGAAATTAAAAACCTACATAAAAAATGTCATTTTACCAGATGGAAAAAAATATTCTTTGTATCAGGGTGACAAGTTGAGGCCAACTGAAGTCTATACAAATCTTGTAAAACTAAAATTTATCTTCTGAGTTATATCTCCAACAAATTAACTACTCTACCCCTGGACCTTTTGCTGTGTCACATTATGACGCTGTTCAGTTCAATATTAAGTGTTCAACTATGTGTCCTTGGGCTTTCATTTCCTGAGGAAGGTTCCTGTGCGAAATGCAATCTATTTTAACTTGTATGCTTTTCTCTTATCACTTCTCCTTATACCAATTCAATTCTTAGACTCATTAGAAAAATGCTGAGGGTTCACAGGTAAAATTTTGCCTTTGAATATGCAAGTTAGGAACAGTTAATTTGGGGTTTCTTTTTTGTAATTAGAGTTTTGGAAATATCCAGAGTTTGAGACTGGCTCTTATTCTAATACCTTAGGCATTTCTGAAAGTGAAACGGATGAGCTGCATGAATGCTTCATAGCCCAGAAGTGTATTTTCCTTTTTTCAATAATAAAGATAAAAGGAACAATAGGACAGCCATCCCCAAATTTCAAAATATAATTTTTCATTCACCTCTCATAATTCTTTTAAATATATATTACCCATGAGAATTCATTACTATGGCTATTTACATGTGAACATATACCATTAATCTTTACAACGAAAGCAAGATTCTTTGGCTTTATGTGAAGAGTCATGACTTATGGAAAATTTGAAATTATCTAATGTAAATAAGAGCGTTCCCTTCTGATCCCAAGCTATATATATACTGTCAAGGTTAATCTAGTATATAGCATTTTATCTACTGAATAAATTATATTTTGTTGTCACTTTACAAAAACTTTAGTAGTTGAACTACTGTTTTTAAATTTTAAGTCACTGTATACTCTAACACAAAATTCAGTAAGATTTCAGTACCTGCAAGTCATAGTTTTCATCACTATAAAGTAAAATTTTGTGCTAATGAATCTTCTATCATATTACAAGGCACTTTAATTTTATATGGGATATTTACATACATATACATTCAATTTCTTTCACAAAGAATCTAGGTATACTAAAATGAAGACCAATTGATGATAACAAAGCCATGAGTTTGCAGTAAAAAGAAAGCAAAAAAATGGACTAACAAAATAAAGAAAATAATCTATAATACCAAAACTAAATAAATTTTAAAACAATTGAGGGGATTTAGCTCAGTGGCACAAGCATCTGCTTGGCAAACACCCTCAAATATTAATAAATATTATGTAACAGCACTAACGTTTGTATACTTCTTTCCACTTAAAAAAAAAGTCTTATGTAAATTACAGTAAAAAACAAACTATATAACTTACATAAAAAATAGAGCAGGTAACTTTTCCATTTCCCTTAGTTTTTCAACAAGAAGTGGAAATTTCTTCAACATATTTCTTGAACTAAAAGTTGAATCAGGTCTAAGAGACTTTAGTACCATTTTAGCCTGCAACAGTAAATTAAAAAAAAAAACATTTATAATATGTCTTGTATAGCAAAGAAATAGATTGCTACTACTTTCTAAAATATTTTCATAGCTGTCTAATCTGTTTCTGTGGTTCTTTAAAATAATACTAGGGAAATTTTTAAATAAAAAATAAAATAGTACTATGAATATATATATATATATATATATTATATATATATATATTATATATATAATATATATAGTAGCCAAACAAATATAGAAATAATTAAACTAGAAAACAAAAATGTATACAGTTTAACATGCAATTTTTAAGATAACTTGAATCAACCTAAGAGAAGAATTGTTCAGCAATTGATACTGGTTTCACTATGGCAGGAGAGAAGGGGGAAGTCAGTGTTTCAAGTCACATGGGAAAGTTACTCACAAGTACATTTTTAAAGGCTATTACATGAAAACATAACTACAAAACCATTATTATGATCCAGATCTAGAATGCTCCCCAAACACCTTATATGCTCAGAAGTGAGGCTTCTGGGGGTCACTAGATCATGGGTGCCACAGCTGACCACTTTTAGGAAGCTGGATCTGGTTAGAAGAGGCAGGTCACAAGCAGTGGACCTGGGAGGGCATACAGTGTTTCCCTTCCTGACTCCTCTCTTCTCTGCTTTCTGACAGCCATAAGATGGGCAGCTTCACCACTGCCATTTGTCCTTAGAACCTGCTGACCGTGTGCAGCACAGTTTTGGTCCCCTCTATAACTGGGAACCAAAACAAGTCTCCTCTTTAAGTTGCAGGTGTCTGGCACTTTGTTTCAACAAGTGAGAAAGCTCCTAAGACATTAATTACTTTATATTTCTGAATTGGAGAAGATCAAATTAAAACACAATGGAAAAAATCACATTAGAAAACTAATATATATCATTATCAAAAAATCAGCAATCTCAATTTATGAAAAGAGTAAAACTATAATTAGAAAGATCAGAACTGACTTAAAAATTAAAAAAGAGCAGAAATTCTCAGCTACTGCGAGTTCAGATACAGACTCTCAGCCCCTGTCTGTTATAACGTCTGTGAAGAACCAGCAGCCTCTCATTCATGCTTTAGGAGACACTGAGTATCAAAGAAAAACCAAATTTTCCCTCTTCTTGTTCTATCTCAGAATCACTAAACTTCACATACATTTAAAATGCTAAAATGAAAACTGACAGTAGGGGAAAAAATTGTATTAACTGATACAACTCAAGAAAACAATGAAGACAATATGGTGCTTTGCCAAACCATGTGAAAATTACCTGCTCTATCTGGCCATTTTTAACCCAACTTCTTAATTCTGCCTTTAAGCTCTCTTCATATTTTCTAGCATCCATCTTTGTAATGATTAATTTGTTCTTGAAATCAGTGAAGTTCTCTGGACATAATTTCTGGGGAAAAACCACAAAGCTGCATAAAGTTATGTCTAAAAATTGAAACATCATTCTCAATTACGTGTCTCATAAATAACTGTTTGAGCTCTTGAGGACAGAGACTGAGGAACTCCTTATTATTCTCTATAGCTTCTAATACATAAGACTATGAACAAAAGAAAGGATAGAGACCCACTGAGTCAGAGATGAAAGAAAAAACAGTACGAACAGAGAGAAAAGACCAGTGTGATCACAGGAAATGGAGGACTAGAAAACAAGGTGTAAGAGGAGACTAAAATACCACAGTATCTCAGAAGTTGAGAAGAAACATTAAGTAAATGCCACTTAAAACCTCTTAAGAATGGAGGGGGCTGTCTTGTTTTTGAAGAGCCTACTTATAGCTTTAAAAGGTCAAATACAAGTGATTAGAAAGGTGAAAGCTCAGAATAGCATTGCTACTCTACCCTATAATAGCATTAATTTCATAAATGTTATTTACCTCGGCCTGTGGCCAATTTTTCCAGGCTTGAAGCATGGTGTCATAAAGCTGGATACTTTCTCGAGGTGAAAGTGCAAGATCAGAAGGAAATCCATACCTTTCAATCTACGTTTAAAATAAAATTAAATGTTTTAAGATTCTTTTTGAAATGCATCTTTTTTTTCCCTCAGAGGCAGAAATCCAAAGTCAATGAACAGCATTAAACTGAAAGGTTCAAATGTTAGTAGTAATGCTCTTACATGCAAATAAAATACCACCCATGAATGTATTTGAATTAAAAAATTATAAAAGATCAAAAACTTCATCAAAAGGCTTTGATTTATTTCCTAAGAGCTTTTAAATAGGTTAATCCTCTGTGGACTATATTTATAGCTCAAATTAAGAGTGCAGAAAAATGGAAAGATTTGTGGATGCTGTAAACAAGAAGAGTACTTTTGCTCTGAAACTGAATCTAAAATTGTTTTAATTATGAATATGATTTCTTTACTTTTATGTATACCAAGCAAGGCAAAAAGGACAAATCTTTGCTTAGATTCCAAGATAGGAACCAGGTCAACCTCAAGACAAAGTCTCACAGTCAACCTTGAAGACACTGCAGCAAATACCCTATTCATGTTCCTGATTTAGATCTATCTGTTTTAAATCTTTGGAATGTGTCTGCCATTCTTTTTTTATTTTGGAAAAACTTTAGTAAATATAAAAATTTCCTGTTCTCCAAAGGTTGTATTGAACATTTCTGCCAGCATCAACCATTACCGTTACAATTTGCCAGTGAAAACCTGGTCACTGAGCTGCTGATAAATATTTGCTGTAGCCTGAATTAAACTCAAACATTAAAGCTTGGGCGCCGGTTGTGATGGTTTTGGGAGCTGACAGCTTTTGGAGGCAATAGGTCATTTGAGAAGAACTATTATAAATGATAATAATTTTTTATTAAAGAAACCCCAAAGAGCTACCTTGTCTTTCTATCATGTGAAAATACAGCAAGAGGGAACCACTGATGAAACAGAAGGTGATTCCTCACCAGATCCCTATCTGCTAGAAGCTTAAACTTGCCAGATTCCAGAACTGTGAAAAATAGACAGTGATTTTTAGAGGCGCCCACTTCCCACTTATGTTACTGTTGTTATAGGAGCCTGCTGAATGCACTAAGATAATATCTCCTCATCAAGGGAGAAAGTTCACATGTTTTACTAAATAAAGAAGATTTACTGAGGAAAATCTACATCACAAAAAGCTGCTACAGGGCCAGGGATTTAGCTCAGTGGCATAAGTGCCTGCCTTCAAAGCAAAAGGTCCTGAGTTCGATCCCTGGTACCAAAAAATAAATGAAAGAAAGAAAGAAAGAAAGAAAGAAAGAAAGAAAGAAAGAAAGAAAGAAAGAAAGAAAGAAAGAAAGAAAGAAAGAAAAAGAGCTGCTATGGTGTGAAGATTTCTTCAGAATAATTAGACAATAGATGACTGCTTTTATAAATAGCTGTTAAGTTTTAAAAACTCATTTAAGAATGTTTTATATATGCATTGCTGCTTAAAGATAATCTGTTTAAAGCCATCTTATAGAAAATATCTATTTTAAAGTATGATGCTATTTTTTAATTACAAGTAATGGTGAAAATGTTAGATAATCTCTGGATATCACAAGAGAGGGAAGAAGGAAAGAGGAAAGGGAGGAAGGAAAGGAGGAAAGGAGGGAGAGAAGTGAGGAGGATCTTTTGTTGTTTATGTTTGGGTTTTTAGCTATATTCTAGGTTAGGAATGTGAATTAAGTCATAAGAATTTGTCACTGTCTTAAGTTTTATTTAGAGGTGAATTGGGGCATTACCATAAATAAATAAATAAATAAATAAATAAATAAATAAATAAAATAAAGCTTCTTCCTAAAATCCTAGTGGAAAGTTACAATCACTCAAGTTTGTTTATTTGCTTTAGAAGCCAGTGAAACCAGTATCAAAGGCTATAAAGTGACTCACATTCACTCATGCGTTTGTTGGACAGATGCTACAAAACAGAGTGGGGAGTCTGGCATTGCTTTCTGGTCCCACCATTTACTTAGCACAGAAACACTGAATTGGTTAAGATTTTTATGCTTCTCAACCCTAAATGGAAACAGTAATAGCATATTTATAATTATGATGGTTTAAAAAAGTAAAATACATAAAACATCTAGAATACATAGCAAGTGCTCAATTTCAATTCACTGACTAACATATATTTACTACTAACATGTATTTAGTGAGTACGTCTTATATACATGCCCATTTGTTAGGAACTATACATAAAATTGGTTTTCAAAGCATTATTTTTGAAGGATAAAGAACACATACATCTAAACATCCTCAGCAGCAAGCTGACTTTGATAACTGTCAAATGAGAAATGCATACAAAACTACTGAAAAAAGGTTACAGTACATCTAGCTGAGGAAGTCACAGGATTGTGAAATGGAGTCACATTCACATTATGCAAGAAGCACAATATCTGGAATGCTGGCATTTTGCATGGGGTTTAAATATCTGAGGAATAGGAGATAGCAGGAGGTTCCCAGGGAAGGTTGAGGTGCATGCAGTATGAGGTGCATGTATGAGACTCTGGGATATGGTCATAGAAGACCTTAGTTGACTAGCAGAGCTATACATTTAGTCCTTTCAAAGGAAAGCCTTTAATGATTAGGGAAGACCTGAATTATATTAATGAGATTTAATATGATACCAGAATGTAGAATACATTTAAGTTCATAAGTTTAAGAAGGAAGACAAGGTATTTTTACCTGCTGTCAGTTTGACACGTAATAGGGATTTAAATTGATCATGCATAGATATAGAATAAGTCAAGAAGAGAAATACTCAAGAAAAAAATTTAAGAAATTGTTCCTTATTTCCTCGTAATATTGCCCCAACTGAAATCTTTTTAGGTCTTTGCCTTACCGGTTCACTACCAAAATATATTGTGTTTGATATATATATATATATATATATATATATATATATATATATATATAGTGAGAGGTACTTTTCCTCGTAAAACTTTATATGGTGATCAGACTCTCACAGGTACCAGGAGGTGTTCACATGAAGTTTTAGCTGTATTGAGAGAAGGGTGTTGACAAGGAAGAACATGGGCAAAAATAATGTCGAGAATAAACACAATTTTAAAAGTTTAGGTTAAAACTGTAGCAGATTCTAAGCATTGTACATCCAAATGCCATTGAAGAATCAATGGAATTAGAAAGAACATCCCTGTTATTTATAAAATCAAAGTAGAAAAATCTGTTGTAAAGCACCTATTCTTTATTTCTGGTAAGTATCAAGTAAGCAGTTTTTCAATTATAATATATATAAATAAATTGTAATATATATATATATATAAATAACTTGTGTTGCTCAGAGCAAACATGACAAAGTTCTTACTTACATGACCTATGGTTAGTGCAGCACATGGGTGAAAGTGATCAAAACAAATGTCCTTCTCTTTGATGGAACATATGTGCTTCTCTAAATCGTTGTACCTCTCTCCATAAAGCACTAAAATTGAAGGACATAACCTTTCTAATTAATGGAAATGTTATGACTGGGAAGAATTTTAACATCAAAGATAAAATTTATAAGAATCTGTCTAACTTACCCAGTCTAACCTTATATGATTGCTTTATTTGTAAGTAGTCTTTGGAGAAACTGGCATGACAGCCAGCACTTCTTCTGGAGGTCATTTTTTTTTCCATTATTTTGTCTTCTTGTCTCCAGTAATGTTTAATTGATTGCAGCCACCTTAAAAGTAAACTTATATATTATTCAGGCAGAAGATGGACAAGTTTCCCATTAATTAAATGGTGTCAGGAAAGACAACTGACAATTTCATGCTTTAAAAATGTATTTGAAAGATTCAATCCTAACTGAAATCCTGCAAGCTGTGGCTGTTGGTTGTAACATTTAGTCTTTCTGTACCTTGTTTTCCATATTTTAAAATGGAAATAGTAGCAATGGTGGTAGTAGTAGTAATAGTAGTAGTATTAGTAGAAATAGTAGTTTTTTAATAACAGTATTGTAAAAATACTAAATTGTAAGGCTTGTTAGCACTTAAAATAAATTCAAAGAAGTGTTTTCTGTTTGTTTGGTTTTTCAGTACCAGGGATCAAACTCACAACCTTGCACTCCACAGGTAGGTACTTATGCCACTGAACTAAATCCCCATCTTGTAACTAAAAAAAATTTTAGTACATCCAAAATACTTAAAACAGTAGCTAGCACATAGGAGGTATTTATCACAGGGTTCAATGTTATAATCATTATTATTATGCAGAAATCACACTCAATGACAAAAATGACATGCAATTGATTAAGTTTTGATATCTTCTAG
>PVJX010020249.1:0-33626 GCA_004027295.1 Dolichotis patagonum | reverse complement strand
CAATGATTGTGCCAATATCGAGAGTTTTAACTATTTTTTCAACCTTTAGTCAGCTGCTGTCTATCAGGAAAGGTATGACCCAACCACATGGCACTCCCTCCCCAGTCAGTCTCTTCTGAGTTTCGCTTTCAGAAAGTCGAGTGTAGATAGTTATTTGTAAAATAACAAGCCACCAGAGAACCTGGAGCTCTTCTCCAGTCTCTGTGTGTGTGTGTGTGTGTGTGTGTGTGTGTGTGTTCCAATAGAGACTCAGAAGCTAATTTAGGAACAGCTGCTAAGAGCTTTGGGCTTCACCAACTGTGTGAATGAACACCCCTGGGGTGACCAAAACCGAAATGAACTATCTGGCCAAATTTACTGGCCAGAAAGGCCTCCCTTGAAGAATGCTTTTAGGTTCTGCTCTATGCACTGCGGAGGAGTGGTTATGCTTCAAACACAGTGGCTATTCCCTCTACTCCCTCCAGCTCCCCTATGTTGAATCTGCTGGCACAGCCCACTGGCTTAATTACCACGCCAGCCATGCTCTCCATGGCAGACACATCCAGGGCCAACCAGTCTTGACACAGCTGGGTCCCCATGAGCATGAACATAGAGAGCACTCACTAACAGAACATAGCGTCACCTCTTCTGGGTGACGGGGAGAAATCATGAAAACACAGATGCCATGACACATATAAAGAGGCTGTTTTACACTCTTTGGGTGGCTATTCAGAATTACCATAGGCTGAATGGCTTAAGCAAGAGAAATTTAATTCCCACAGTCCTGGAGGCTGTAAGTCTGACATCAAGGCTTCAGCATAATTGGATTGCAGTGAAGACCTTTTTACTGCTACAGACAACTGCTTGTCTTATCTGCCTCTCATGAAAACCGAGTAAGACTCTATTGGGATCCCTTTTCAAAAGGCACTGACCCCATTCACAAGAGTGCCACCCTCATGACCTCATCTAACTTAGTTATCCCTCAGAGGCCCCACCTCCTAATACCATCACATAGGGGATTAGGATTTCAACATATGAATTTGAAGAACACAAATAGTACAATGCAGAGTCCAAATGAAATTGTTTCATGAAATGAGAGCCCAGAAGAAAAGAATGTTCTAAAATAATCTGTATTATTTTACATGCATGACTGAAATGGTTATATGAACTACATAAATTAAACAGCAAGACATTTGCTTTTCTCATCCATATCTCTAGACATTTAAATATTAAGATTGGTAAAAAGAAAAAAAACCATTTTACCACCTCATGGAGAAAATTATAGATCTTATATATTCAAGATGCAGAATAATTTAATATTGAATGCTGTGTGAGAGGACCAGGGGGGTTCTGGTCAGAATTAGGGAGGGTTGGGGAGGCCAGGTCTCTAAGCCATTGCCCCATTCTCAAGAACCATCAGCGAAGGACACTTGGCACTTGGGAACTCTGTGTGTGTTCCTGATCTATACATCTCCTTGACCTCTCTATCTCTTTCCACTCTGCCTTTAACACTTCCAGATATCAACCTCATTTCTTGTTCACAGCATCATTTCCTGTTCTGTTGCTTATGTTTAAAAAAAAAACTACTTTCCTGAGTCTGTCCTTATCCATTTTTTATTTTTACTTTTTATATCAGCATTATGGCCTTATAATTTATATACACTAGAATGTGCCTACTTTAATGCATAGTTTCAATATATATTGATAGAAGATAGATAGGTAATAGACAGATAGAATCACCATCCTAATCAAACTGCAAACCCTTGGGCAGTCAGTCCCTCCTGTCACTGGAAACTATTTGTTCTGTTTTAGAATTTTCCATGAATTGTGCTGCACAGTATGTGCTCATCTGTATCTGACTTCTGTCATTCAGAGTGATATTTCTGAGACTTTTATATTGTTGTACATATTAACAGTTTACTCTTCTTTGTAGCTGAGAAATGTTGTTTATGGACATACACTATTCAGTTATCTATCCACATGTTAGAAGACATTTGGGTTTTCCAAGTTTGGGGGTATTATTAATGAAGTGGCTATAAATGTTCAAAATCTTGTTCTGCTTTTGCTCAATGTTGAGAAATGTTTGCTTCATATATTTTGTCCAGTTTTCTAACTGCTTATGGCAGGAACACACAATGAGCCATGGCCAGGTTAATTCTAGTTCTCATAAACAAATTTGCCTTCCTCACCCTGGAAGGACAGATCTATCCTCTTCCAGAATGTACTATTTGACTCAATCCCAAGACCCTTCTGCCCCCAGAAAACATTCTTACAATTCTATTCCTGCTCTGAAACTGGAAATCAGTTACTTAAAATTCAGGTTTTGATGACCAGGATAATAATAACTCCTGATAAGTCATGTTTTTAGTATGCATCCCCAGGATGGGATGTAGTGGGAAAGGTGTATCACTTTATTATGTTCTTCATCACACTTCTGACATTGTCTAAGCACGAGAGGCCTAATTTCAGCGACAGTTCATAAAATACCTGGCCAGTACTCTTTAAAGCTGCCAACATCATGAAAATAAGAAAAGAACAATAAACTGTCACAGATAGGAGATAGGACAATTAGACACTATGTGATGATGTCCTGGATGGAGTCTTGGGTCAGGAACAAAAGCACAAATGGAAAAACTGGTGAAATCTGCATAAAGTATATAGAGTTTGGTTAATAATGTTGTACAGGTGTTGATTTCTGCATTTTGACAACAAATGCACCATGGTAATGTAAGATGCCAACAACAGAAGAAACTGGTAAGGGGAACTGTCTGTAGTATCTTGGCAACTTGTCTTCAAACATAAAATTATTCCAAAATAAAACATTAAGTGTGAATATGTCAAGGTTTAGCATTCTCAGCATCTGAAAACAGTTAAGTACAAACTCCAGTCAGGGCAATTCCCACTAAACATGCCCTGCCACTCTCTACACCCTTATCTCCTGAGGAAGGTAGAGAACTTTGTTCTACTTGCCTTCTCATTCACTCTTTAGTTGTTTGTCTAGATCTGCTTGGGATTTGTGATTATTAAATTATTATCTTTTTAATATAACCAGGGGTCCTCAGAGTGGCCTGTCTCAGAGATTGGTCAGTAAACAGCCCCAAATCAAGGACAAGGAGGTTCAATGGAGCATTCAAGGGATGTGTTCTCCATGCCAGCTAGTGTAAGGCAGAGGAAAAGCCTGTCCAAATCTTTTTGGACAACAATACAGCATGCAGTACTCTGCTCTTTCCATCATTCTCTCTTTTCTACTGAGAAGCGAAGAACTCCAGTGTGGGTGAGGCATCCATTTCACAAACCCTGTGCCTAGCTCTGCAGTTTTATTTCCCAAGGTTAACGATCTAAATAAATTGGCCCTGTCTTGCCTCTACTAAGCTGCCTGAAAAATGATGTTTTATAGTCAACATAGATCAAATTGGTACTTTCTTCCTTTGAAAGTTATCCTTGGTAGAAATCTTCACTCTACCTAATGAACCAATATTAGTTTAACTACATGTTGTTAATTAAAAACAGAGTTTTATGCAGGCTTTTTCCCTGAGAGAAGAAAAAAAGAATATTGTGCTTCAGAGTTCCTGAAACAAAATAATACTTCCAGAATTTATAAGCTTCTATTAATGCATATCTTCTAAAGGTGTACTATTTGAGGGGACCTCATTCTCCTTCCAATGACCACAGATAACTCCCTATGACCCAAGTCATTTAGTTCTCATGTATGCAAGAAGACCTTTTATCCTATGTTCTCAATCTTTTTATTCATCAGCAAACATTCAGTTAAGTCTACGTGAATTGTGTATACAAGAAAGCAAAGGCCACATCTGTGGTCATTTCAGCCAAAGATTTAGGGTAGGTGTCTTCATTTGCATTCTTCTAGAAGAAAACCCTAACATAGGATCCCAGTGTATCTTGGTTACTTTTCTCCTTGCTGAGACAAAATATACAACACCCAGAGCCAAGGGAAGAAAGATTTATTTCATAGTCAGCTCACTTCAAGGCAGTGGGGGGGGGCATAGCAGAGAAGCATCACAGAAGAAAAACAGTCTATGGCATGGCAGTGCAGGCAGAGGGCAGCAAGCAGCAGCAGCAAAACAACAGAAGCCATAACAAATCTGCCTCTCTCTTTTATCCCATCCAGGCTACAGCATTTTGGGTGGTACCAACTGCACCCAGAGTGAGTCCTTCCTTATCTAACCCTTAATCCAGCAGCATACCATTAATCCCAGTATTGCACCCTAATCCAGCCACCTTTGAAAGTTCCTATCTATGAGCACATGTGGTTTGGGGACACATCTAGATGCAAACTATTAACACAGTGAAAATAATTTATTAGGAAATAAACCAAGGGCATGTGATTTGGAAGACAAGAAGACAGGAGAGGGAAGGAAACCAATATAAAGGACATGTTCTAGGCAAGTTACTACTACAGATAACTGTGGCTTAGATACAATGCCATGCACTGAGCACAGTGTAAAATACATACTCAGGAGTTATACAACAGAGACCCAAGAGCTGGGCACTAATCACTCATCTTTCTATCATCAGGAGTTGGCTACCACTCTCCGAGTGGGGATACTAATCTCCAAGCCCTTCTAACTTCTGCCCATTGTCAGAGTAAAATACAGTAACCACTTTAAGCAAGAGAGACAGGTACTAGCAGTTACAAATTAAGCCAACTTTTGAGAAACTGATAGGAGGTAGGCAGGGCACAGTAACACCTGCAAAACAGTAGATCGGAGTAAAGATAGGACTAGACCTCCACCCCTAAACCATATGACTCAATCCTGTCTGCCTTTGGCATCAAGAAAAGAATGTCACACTTTCAAATATAGCATGGTGGTTAGCACCACTTTGAGGACCTGCTGAGTGGGATTCACCATGCACCTTTTTGTGTACGGTTCTTAGGAATGGCAGAGTAGAAAGATGACTGAGACAGGAGAGTTGGTTGTATCACTAATGACAACTTTGAGAGAGTCACTTGACCTCTCAGAAACTCAGTTTCCTCCATCTATGAGGTAAAGAGTCTATGTCATTATCTTATTAGTACATATCTTGAGTGAAACCTAATATTATCTCAAGTCTATAATTGAGAAAATGGGCACCCAGAGTTGCTGAGTGGACCAAATGAGACAATGGACTCAGCATCATTGTATACATTATGGGATGAATTCTTGTATCTCCTGCGATTTATATACTGAAGGCCTAACTCCTAATGTGATGATGTTTGGAAGTGGAACATTTAGGTAGTAATTAAGACCAGGTGAGTTCATGAGAGTGGACTCCTCTTCATAGGATTAGCACCCTTATAAGAAGAGGAAGAAACAAGAGAACCTTCCCCGTAAGAACACACACCAAGGAAAGACCATGTAGGGACATAGCAAGAAAGTAGCTACCAGCCAAGAAGATGATTCTCACCAGACGCTGAATCTGGCAGGATCTTCACCTTAGACTTCCCAGCCTCTAGAACTGTGAGAAATAAATGTCTACTCTTGAAGCCACCCAGTCTCTGGTATTTTGTTATAGCAATGTGAGATGACAAAGGAAGCTTCTTACAAATGTAAGATAGTATTGACAAGAACCACATGAGGGAAGGCTTTTGAAAATAGTTAGAACAAAGATACCAAAAATATATACATCGCAGGCCATCCTTGGAGTATTAAGATATTCTAACTGATACAAGAAGACTTGAAGAGTTGTGAGAAACATTAAAAGCTAAAAGTAATCTATGGTCCTTGGTTTTTCTGGGTTTTTGTTTATTTGTTTGTTTGTTTATTTGTTTTGGTACCAGGGATCAAACTCATGACCTCGTGCTTGGCAGGCAGGCGCTTACACAACTGCCTAAATCCTAGGAGCTAAATCCCTGGCCCTATGATCCTTGTTTTGATTTTAGATTTAGGAAAACAGTCATAAATATATTTTGAGACAACTGGAGAAACCTGAGTATAGAATAACATGTCAGGTGATATTCAGAAATTTTAGTTCATTTTCTTAGGTGTGACAATAATACTGTGGTTATGCAGGAATGTGATGTTTTCTGTATTTTGGAGATGTAGTTTTCCATATTTAGAGGCACAATTTTTTAAGAACTGTGTTTGATTTAAAATGATTAAGTAAAATATGGTAAAATGGTTACAAGTGCTACATAGCAGTGATAAAGATATTCATTATACTGTTTTCTCTGGGGTTTTTTCCATGGGACCAGGGATATATCTCAGAGGCATAAGTGCCTACATGGTAAACACAAGATCCTGAGTTTGAGTCTTGGTACCAAAAACAAGAAAAAGAGGTTTCATAGGAAACATTTCAAAATGTTTCAAAGAATTTTAAAAATAAATATTCAAATATCAGAAAAGCAGATAATATAATTGGAATTTACTTATTGTTATACTGAGCCTTAGTTCATTTATTTTTAATTGAAACTTTTCATTGGAACAATTATAGATTCACATGGGATTGTAAGAAATAATACAAAATGTTCCTGGATATACTTTATCCAATTTTTTCCAGTGCTAATATTTTCTGCTTTAGTTCTTTAAAAAAGCTAAAAGCTCTGCTTTTCACATTTGATTTGATAATCAATAATCCTATTTATTTAATAGTTTTGTTCACTGATTTTATATTTTTTCCTGAAGATTTTGAATGCTGTCTTCACCCTACAGCCACTATCTGTGTGTGTGCATGTGTGTGTGTGTGCATTTATGTATCAGAGAGAGATGAGAGACAGACAGATACAGAGAGACAGAGACAATGGGGTTCTAGGCTCCATTCTCTTCCATTTGCTGACTGTCAACTCCTGTGTTAATACCACCACATCTTAACAGACATGTTTAGAAGTTTTGCCTTCAGGTAGAGTCTGAATCCACTTCTAATCTAAATTTTGTTTCCCCCTCTATCCATTATTTTTGTGGGTAGTTTTGAGAATTGGTTTACCAATGACTACTACCAAAATCATTGTTTGGAATTGTTAATAAAGATGCATTCTTTGGAGGGAAATTTGCATTTCAATAATACTGAGTCTTCCCATGAAGGAGAAAACACCCTGAGTATTAAGCACTGCTGGATTTTATGAATTTTCTCAGAATATGAAGCCAGCCTACAAAGAATCTGGTGGGTTTGAAATGGCCCTTCTGCCTGTGATCTACATACATTTCTCAAGACTCACAGCTGTTACCACGTACTCCTGTAGGATGTTAGTCATGGTTCTTACTTCTGTTTTGTCAGTGCCCTGCACAGAAACCCAAGGATCCCTGCCTGAGTCCTTTCTTGCCAGTCAGCAACTGTGAGCTTCAAATACAAGGGACAACAGAAGAGTGAAACTAAGAACACCATAGTTTGAAGATTACATGTTGCCCAGAATAAATCTCTGCATTTAAAAGGTTTTACATCTTGTCTCTTAAGCATTTTTCCCAAACAAGGGCTCTTCTTTCCCTCTTCGTAATCTAAATCTTAGAATAATTTGGAGGCAAACAAAGAGAGAGAATGGAAGAAGAAGATAGGCCTAAAGGCAACATTAATTCTAACACCCATAACCAATTTTAATCCCAGAAGTAGAAACTAAGAGATGAAAACATATTTGGGCCCGGCCTTAAATCTATAACATAAATAAATAAATAAATAAATAAATAAATAAATAGACAGATAATAGGCAACAGGGGAATAGGTCTTTTGCTAATGCGAAGGGGGCCAAGATATGGAGGAAGGGGTAGGAACGAGAAAGGAAAGGGATTAATATGCATTATGCACATGTACCAAGCCCCATGATGAATGCAATCTATGTACTGCAAATATGTATTAACAAAAATTGTTTAAAGAATCCTAAGAAAAGAAGATGGAGCCTGAAATTGTATGTATAAGACATGACATTTTATCCACATAATAAAACACAACTCAATGACTATTACAGGTCCTGACAATCACAATAGTACCTTCTCCTCTCTTGGATGGGAAACTAGGAAGGTGGTAAGAGATGGCAAAATATGGTGTGGGCAGATGAGCTGATTTAGTTTCCATCTTCCAAATCTGTTCATGCACTATTTACTTATTTACTCATTATTCATTGTTTAATTTAATATTAACTACAGATATCCTTTGTATCTACGGGGTACTGATTCCAGGACACCAACCCCATTGCAGTAGCAAAATCTGTAGATGGTTGAGTCTGTTATATAAAATGGTATAGTATTTGTATATAACCAATACACAGACTCTCAAAACTGTAAATCATCTCTACATTATTTATAATACCTGCTATAGTGTAAATGCCGTGTGAACAGTTGCTTTGTTGTATCATTTAGGAATAATTATAAAGAAAAATTCTGCAGCAGGGCATGGTAGGATATGGCTATAATCCTAGCACTTCAGAGACTGAGGGAAGAGGATCACAAGACAAGATGAAGGGAAGGGGCAGGGGGCAGGTAAGGAGGAGGAGATGGAGGAAGGGGAGAAAAAGGGGGAGAAAAGACCAAAAAAGAAAAGGTCTGTACATTGTATTGGTGTTTTCTGTTACTGTAATTAAGTATTTAAGGCTGGGTACTTAAGTATTTAAGTATTTACTTAAGTATTTAAGGCTGGGTACCTTGTAAAGGAAGGAAGTTTATTTAACTCCCAGTTTGGAGGTTTAAGAGCATGCCACTGGCATTGCCTTGGATCTGGAGAGCACCATCTTCTAGCCATATCACAGCATGGCAAATGGCATCACAGTGAGAGTGCATGTGAAAGGGAGACATTACATGGCAAGACAGGAAGCCAGAGAATAAGAGGGGACAGACTTGTCCTTTTATAAAAATGCCCTTGCAAAAACTAACTCAGGGCCCCACAAACACTGCATGAATACTTTTCTAAAACAGTGTCCCCAAAGACCACCCAGCAGGATCTACCTTTTAAAGGTGTCACCACACTGAGAATCAAACCTCTGACACATGAACTCCTGAAGGACAAGGCACCTTCAAAGCATAGCATACGCATTCAATAAGATGCAATTTTAAACAAATATTTTCAATAGTTGATTGAATCAGAGGATTAAGAATCCACAGATAAAGAGGCTTAATTGTACAGCCAAACCTCACTGTTTATGAATTTTTCTACCCACTAAAATTTACTTGTTGCCCCTAAATCATTACTCGTGGCATTTCTGAGGCCAGTTTTGAACAAAGTAGTAAAAAATCTGAGGCATCCACTTTGGACACATCCCCAATGAACCTGTTTCTACCTGCCTTTGAGTTTCAGCTCTTACACTATGAGAAAATATCTTACCTGAAACTTATTTAATGCTATGGTTTTCACATTTTTGTGCCTTTTGTTGGTAATTTCTCAGTACTCCCCAAGTATAGTAGGGAAGTGTTTTTCTGTGTACCAAAGCACACAAAGGCTGAGATGTGCCTTATAGAGATTAGATTACATATGCTTCAATGGGATATGAATTATAGTGCTGCCGACTATGAGTTGATGTTAATGAATCAACAATGTAAATTAAATAAGGTGTCTTTAAACAGAAATGCACATAGCACACAATTGTGGTTTAACCAGCTGAAATTCCACAGCTCCCAGGAACTTAATCTTATATTCTCCCTGGGTTCAACATGCATTAATTCAATGTGCACAATGACTTTATAGAACACGACTACTGCAAATAATGAGAACCAAATAAAAATATCACATACATGACATTATGATGGATGCTGGGGATAGAATTGATATATGATACAACATGTGTCCACTTGCAGGTGACTGATACAACACCATCATCTGAAAGTTGATGTACAGTAAGAGGTGAGGCTGTACTGGAAATCAAAAGATCTGGATTTGAGCCCAAGTTCTGCTCTAGATAGATCTACTTCACAGCTATTGTCAAATTTATCTTGACTTTTATTTCTTCTGTAAAATCAGATGGCAATTTGCTTTCAGGGTAGGAGGCTTTGTTCAGGGGTCACAATGTGCCAGTCTTTTGTGGCAGCTCAGTATGAATGGGCACTGGTGCACCCAGTTGCAAAGGTCCTGCCTCTGCTGTGCAGTAAGTCCTCATTTTTAATGAATATGTTGGTATGTGTGTATTTTCTCCATCTCCCGAAGTCTGCTTGGATCAAGCACTTTCCCCAGTGCCTGAGAAGACATTCTGCTTTCCTGGGCTGTTGTAGAAAGTTTCTTAGTCCTTAGAGTTCTTGACCATGATAAATCTGTGCCAAAAATGAAAGCCACATTGTAAGGTGTCTCAGACAGTTAAACTCCTCTAGGAACTCTCACTTCACTGTGATTTTTTTTTAACCTTCCAATAGGTGGTATGACCTTTTCAGAGTCTCCATTTCCCCATTAAAATTATATATATATATATATATATATATATATATATTCATTGAAATCTATGCCACCAAAATAGGATAGACAATTGCAGGGACTAGATGCTTCTTTGCACTCTTAGAGAGGTTAAGTACGTAAACGTGTACCTCTCTTCAGCCAAAATATGATTCCAAAGTCGATTAATTTATGTTCCATTATTTATTCTGCTGTAATGCCTTCTCCAATTACTAATAGATAATTATATAAGAGGAAATGAAATCCAACATGAAGTGCTAATGTGAGATTATTGTATGGGCAAATTCCTGCCTTGGAAATAGTTGCTGAAATGGGACACAGGTGATTTAGTACAAGTAAAGCAGGGAGACGGGCCCCCTTTTAATTAGCTCTTTAACTTATTTAATGATGCATCCTAGGTGTTGAAAGCTGTTATTGTTTAAGGGTTTAATGGGCCATAGGATTTAGGGAAAGGAGACTAGGAAGGAAAACAATAAAACGCTCTAGGATCAAGTTTTTGGTGAGTCCTGCTCTACCCTCCCAAGTAATCCTCCCTATGGTTATTTTGCTTTTATTTTCCCTTATATGTGTCAGCTATTGGGGAAAATACCTGGCAACTTTATGTGGCAGCTGTTCTCAAAAGTTTCCTTTGCAACCTGGCAACTCTGTGTAGCTCTTCTTCCTGCCTCACCACATCCCTAATCAACAGCAAGTCACTAATTTTTCCCCTTAGGCTATTCTTCATTTTGGGTAAAAATCACAGTTCAAAAAGAAAGCAAGAAATTCAATTCTTTTCAAAAACAACTCTTTATTTTCAGATTTCATTTCAAAGGCAAGTAGAATCTTAGGCTTAGTAACTTTGGAGTCCTCCCTCCCCTGAGATCCACTCAGAGCATGCTTCCCACTCTATACACCACCAACCTGTTTTCAGTTCTTTATTTTTCTACTAAGTCAAGCATGTGTTCTAGGTTAGCCATACAGGGGCTTGGCCACCCTCTCCTCTACTTGTTTCTATGGCCAATAGCATCCTACTCCATGCACTCGCCTAAGTTCAGCTTCTCCTGATACCTCTTCTCTCATTGCATTTATGTACCTGTTTCAGCATGGGTACTTTCGAGACATTTAGCCAGCTCTATATTCAGAATCAAGAGGAAATAACCCAGTCTAATGATTTAAAAAGTTTAGAGTTTGGCCAAAAAAAGAAACTATGGTAAAGTTGGGGCCTGAAAAGATGGACCAGAAAAGACTCTGGTTGCTAACGTGATTAGCATTAAAAAGAAGCCAAGTACCTGACAACAAAACAATAGGAAGGATACCTTCAGATACATGAGAAAACAGTGAGCCTGCACCTTTTCCAGTCTCAAAATCACAAAAACAAAAGCCTGTTTTGAGAAAAGAACCCCTCGGAAAGTCACCCAAGCACTCACAGACCCTTATAACCATGATGGAAGGAAACCTGGCTACTGTACCAGTTGGCAGCAGCCCTTAGCATCAGGAAGGTCAATTTCAGAACAAGGCCTGGGAGGCCAGGCAGTATGAGCTGAGATCACAGTGTGTGAAGTCGTGAGTGTGAAGCTGAAAGCACAGTGGAGAACCCAGGGTGCTGGAAAAGCTACAGGTGTGGAATGTCTGAGGAAAGCCACAAAGAGTGTGCAAAGGCAGCCCAAGAGAGGACTACAACCTCTGACAGCACCATAGGTACACAGCCACTCAAGCCTCTTTGTTTTGGGAAGGTTTTTTTGGTGGGTTTTTTTTTTTTTTGATACAAGAAATTGAACTCATGATCTCACACTTGCCAGGCAGGCATTGTGCCAGCTGCTGAGCTATATCTCCAGCCCACCCAAGCCTTTTGGAGTTCACCTCTCACCACACCTTGTCCTGGGGTGCTGGACGTGGAACTATAGGATTTAATGTTTTGTCCTGCTCAATTTACGTCTACCTTTCATCCCAATCCTTTCTATTTTCCTATTTCTCCCTTTTGGAATGGGGAGATGTTTACTCTGTTGTGCCTTTGTATCTCAGCAGTGTTTAGCTTTCTTTTGATTTTTATAGAGACTCACAGCTAAGAGTTCATCTTAAATCTCAGAGGAGACTTTAGACTGGACTTTTCAGCAATGCTGAAACTGTTAGGACTTTTAGAGATGAGCTAAATGCATTTTACATAAAAGGATTCACAGGGGTCTTTTAGGGGCCAAGGTTGGAATGTTATGATTCTCATCTAGATATCCTTCAAAAGCCCCATGAGCTCATAGATGGGGCTTTGGGGAGATGGTTGGATCATGAAGACATGATAGTAATCAGTGGATCAGTCCATTGGTGAATTTACAGCTAAATGTGATGTGGTGGGTAAAGCCTAGCTGGAGGAGGTGGGTCACTGGAGTCATGGCCCGGAAGGGTATCTCTCCTCCCACTCCCCTGAGCTCTCTCTGTCTCCCACCTGCCATGCGAGTACCTCCTCTGTCACACTATCCTGCCTTGGAGCCAGTCGACAATGAACTGTAACCTCTATAAACTGTGAATCAAAACAAAACCTTCCTCCTTTAAATTGTAGATATTAGGTAATGTATCTCAGTGAGTAGAGAGTAATGAAGATGTCACCTAGATATGAGTTTCAAATAAACAACAAAATATTTTAATATGCTTCTAACATTGGAACAGCATCTGTTTTTGTTGATATTTTGTTTTGTTTTGTTGCTGAATCTGGCAGCCCTACAAAGAATACTCACTTCCCCCACTTGGCACATAAAATGTAGGTAATTTGGGAATTTCTGTTTGGCTAATTCTGATCACAGCTTATTTTTATTGGAAGAGGTAAAACAAGATCACAGTGTAATAGCAGAGGATCTACCCAAAGCAAAATGAAAGAAGGCTTAAATCTTGGCGTACATCTCTGGAGACTATCCCTTTCCCCCTTCCCAATTTCATAGGTTAGAGGCCATTAAGGTTTACTGGGAAAGTGGAAGAACTATGAGAAACAAAAGGAGGATCTGAGATTTTAGAGAGTATAAAGACCTTGTGAAAGTTTATTTTAATGCGGTAATTTTAGACCAGGATATTATCTGATTCTCATGGAAAGCCCGTGTTTTAATAAACTTCTCTAAAACTTCTGCTGAGTTTTTAACTTGTACTAATTTTACCATCCTAGAATATCTTAGTATGTGGGATCTAGGAAGATGTTTACTGGCTCCATAAATCTATGTGCCAAGCATTGACATATATTACATCATTTGGTCTACAGAGCAATCCTATGAAACAGAAATTGAGGAACAGCCCCAAAATAACTAATGCAAAGTTACAGAATACCAGTTGCTCATCAGGTTAATTGTATACTTAACCATGTGACCTAGTAATCTAACACTTAATTATTTCCCCTAAAAAAATAATAAAAACTTGGGCTCACGTAAGGGTTGCTAATATACAAATGTTTACAGCAATTCAATTCATAATTAGCCTAAAATAAAACAAATCCAAATGTCCTTCAGAAGGTAAAGTTAAATGAACTGTAGCATATTGCCACAACAGAATGTGACTTAGCAATAAAATAGAAAAACTACAACACATACAATAACATCAATGAATCTCAAAGGCATTATAATTTTGAGTATAAGAAATTACTCTTAAAATCTTATTTACTATGTGATTTCATTTATATAATATTCTTGAAAAGACAAAAGTACAGTGACATAGAGGAGACTACCAGTTGCCAGGGGTCAGGAATGGGGTTAGAATATGATGTAAGAGTCAAAGTGGTGGTTTGTGTCATTATGGTGGTGGTAGGTACCTCCATGAGGCCTAGTCATAGAATTCTTTGAAATTTCAGTTTTACTAAATGATAATTTTAACTTAAATTAACTTAAAAACATGAAGTAAATTTGAAATTTGGGGTCTAAATCTGGGCTCTTCAACCTTGTAAAACAACTTCTTAGAGGCAACAACAATTTAAAGTACCACAAAATGGCAAGAATGCTGACATACATATACCAATACCCCTACCACCTCGAATATGTACATATGACTATATGTTATATTATGTATGCACATTAATACATTATTTCAATGTACGTATATCAAAATTTGTATATACACATATATTTTATAATTTTTAAGCACTTCCAAGAGCTTAGCATAGTGTCTGGTAAGCCCTGGAGGACTGCCTTGAATTTTTGACCCTTGGTACTCTACCTGCTTTATTGTTCAGTGCCTCTGCCATCTGGGAGCTTGGCTCATCTTCTCTATAAATAAAGACCCACTGGTAACAGAAGCTGTCCCTTTTTTGTCCTTCTGCCAGGAGACTTTCAAGTCACCCATAATGGTTTTCCCTCAAGCCTCAGACTCACATATTGACCCACTGCCTCCACAGTCCCACATCAATGTCTACTAGTCACCTCATTTAATGTGGCTAAACAGAAATGTTGACTTCCTGTCCCCTACAAAAAACTCCAAATAAAAGAAATTTTCTTTCCCATTTCAGTAAATCACACTACCAATCACCAGTTCCTTAAGCCAAAAAACTAAATATCATTCCTTATGCCTTCCAGTTTCCATCCAACCACTGCATTATCCTCTTTCCATCCTTGCTGCACCTCCCTCATCCTGGTCTGAAACACTTACCAGGAAACTAAAAGAGCCTTCTCTGTAACATCTAAGAGCTTCCACACTGATACTACTACCAGCCATTCTTGAAGAATGAACTGACCTTTATAATTACAAGTTCACTGTGCCATTAAATCCATGTATTGCTTGCTTTCGTGCTTAGGATGCAACCCATTGCCAGATCATCTGTAATTTGACTGCTCACTTATTTGACCTCATCTCATCTCTCTGCATTGTCTCTGTTAGTCATGCTTCATCTACTTTTGCCTTTTTGCTGTATATTTGTGGTGAATTGATTACCAGTGGTCAACTCGTAATACCAGCTGAAGTGGATCAGCATGGTGCTGAACATGGATGGCCCACGTGATGATTGTTGCCAAGATAAAAAGGAGAATTGGAGGAGAGGAAGAGTATTGTTGTTTGGTACTGTTGGATCACTCACTGCCATGGGTTTTCCTAGAGGAGCTTGTCAAGCTTCTTTCTTGATGTGAACTTGGATGTTCCCATCGTCAGAGGAGCTTGGGACCTTGTTGTCACTGAGAATGGCTGTGGTTCACTTTGGAGGAGTGCTGGTCCTTATGCTGTGTGTCATCATTTCCTGGCTCCAGAGGAGAAGATAGTGTGCTGCTCAATCTCCAGGTAAAGTTTGTCATGCTAGGTTCCTTGGACTTGGCTGTTCTTATCATCGGAAGAGCTCGGGGCCTCATTGTTGTTGAGAATGGCTGTGGTACCTTTCAGGGGAGCTCTAGTTCTTACTTTGAGAGTTGCTTCATGGCTCCAGTGCAAAACACTCAGCCATTGGCACAGATCCTACATTCCACTGGCACAGACTTTCTAGCTTCCACCACCTGAGGCCTTCCTAGTGCAAATTTCTGAAATAGACTTGCATGAATCATTGTGGTGAGCTCCAGGTCTTCAGCTGGACTCATGTAGGACATTGCTTTGGGATCCAGGCCCTCAGCTGGATTCCTGGGGTCTTAGTGTATGGAAAGTTTTCCCTCACTTCTTGTATTTGACTCATTGAGTGACTATTAAAAATATTATAAATTATGTGTCCTATATTGTCTTGTTCTCCTTAGATCCCTGATTACAACATATTTAACATGCCAAACTCATCCTTGTTCCAAGTACCCTGTCCTTACCATTACCTTGGCCTGGACTGTTCTTCCCATGGAGCATGGTTCCAGTTTCCTGTGAAAGTCTCACCTAGATCTGACCTCTTCACATTTGATCTTTTAACCACCCAATCCAAAAGAACCTCTTTCAGGGTAAAGCCATCCTACTATTCTCATCCTCAAACCTGGTAGTTCTATTAACAGAATAGCCTTTTGTTTATAGACTCATAAAATGGTTCTTACCTAACTTGATATCTTTTCAAGCCTTGGTACCAGGTATAGTGCTTCACACCTTGTAGATTTACAGAAATACTTGGTAAACAAATGGATCAAGGAGGAAATGCATGCACAAGTAAACAAATGGATCAAGGAGGAAATGCATGCAATGTATGTAAATGAAATGACTGAGATATGCTTGTAGAAACTCCCATAGACTGCATAATTGACTGGCAGATTCTAGGGGATAAACAGAGAGGGGGAAAAAAATCTTAAGATACAAAAGATTTTAGTGAAAAACTATATCCTGGACAGAATGTCTTTCTTTCTATGTGTCAAAATTTCAAAACTAAACACTTAAGAGCTACTTCTCTCAATAAATCAGGTGCCTTTTCTGAGGGCAAAAACCATGGCCGGCATGCAGGAAATGAATTAGCATGTTTATTGGGCCACATCCCGAGACAAACCACTTGTCTCATTGAAGTTGCAGCTGTCTCCAAAGCATGGAAAATCTTCTCCGATTGTCAATTTACATGGGTGAACTTAACATATTGTCCAATGCTGATTTATGGGGACAATTAGGAACATATTACCAAAGTCTATTTCCCTATTAACATCCCTGGGGACAGGATAACTTTTAAATCTTCTGGCTGCTCCTTCCCTCAAGGCTTGGATCTTGGCTCAGGATTTAAAGATTATAAATTTAACAAAGGATGAAAACCGCAAGAGAAGAGTCTTGAACAGCAAATAATGAGTTGAACCAGCATCTCAACTTCTTAGAAAGATTTACAATGCCTCCCTGCCTGTGGCCAGGGAATCTTTTATTCTGAAGTTTATAGCCTCTATCGCTTAAAGTTTTAGCTCCAGATGTGAGAGTCTGGCCCTTAGATGAGAGTTTTTATTGAAGCTAGTGTTCATTGCTTCAGCAAAACTTACCTTCCAAGAATCATTTCAGAGAATAGGATAGTGACCAGAAAGTAATGCCTATCATTTCCCAAGGCCAAGACCTACAGCTTGAACATGTTGGTTGACCTACAGACCCTCTGGTATATACTTGTTTGATCAGAAAGCCCAATGACTAGATGTCTAAGACTAGCTTAGAACTCTAGGACTCACTGGTTCTTTGATTCTAGAGTTAGATTCTTACCTCCAGGGGCACAGAGTCACCTTTTTGATCACCATCCACAGCAAAAGAAAAATTATCAAATATTAACCATTATCTACTTAGGGCTGAAGTAACAAAGCTGATAGTCAATCAGATCTTGATTGTGCTAGTCAGCTTTGCCATCACTGGGAAAAAATATCTGACATCCCTAACTCAGCTGAAAAGGTTTTAGTTTGGTTTATGAGTTCAGAGGTTTTACTCTAAGGCAGACTCAGCATAGAGAGGAAAGTTGCTCAACATAAGACAGCCAAAGAACAGCGACATCAGAGAACCAGAGCAAGAGAGAGGGGCAGAGCAAAAGAACATATCCTTCCAGGTCACACCTGAACTAACTTCCCTCCTCCAACTACACCCCACTTCCTAACAGCAAATTCAGCCATGAGTTCATCAATTCATTAATCTCTCCAAAAGTCCTACTCCTGAACACAGATTTAAGGGGAGTACATTTTAGACCTAAAACATAATACTGGTCAATTTTTCCCAAAGCATGGTTCAGAGACTACTGCCACCAGAATCACCCAGCATGCTTTTATAGGATGAAAATCCCCTACACCAGATCTACAGAATCAAAAGTTTGATATCTGCTTTCCTAATATGCTCCACAGATAATTTACATGCATGCTAACTAAGCTTTGGGCAACTCTGAGCAAACTCTGTTGGTATGACTGAGAGCCAACCTGGAGAAGCGAGACATTGGACACCACTAGGAAGTCCCACCCCTTTTGCCTTTGGTTACCTTCTTCTGAGACTCTAACCCATTGTCATGCAGATACAGAAGATGGAATTCCTGTGAAAAGTTCATCTCTTTGAAACATCCACCTTAACTGGACCACCTTCTAGCATGACAACATCTCTATGCAATCCTACTGCAATATTAGATATAATATGCGTCTATATTATATTTAACGCTCTGTTATTTGATAGCGTACTTTTAAAAACTAAAATAACTGGAGAAATCAAGAACTGAATAAACAATAGAGGACTTTCAGGTACCATGAGCCTGGTAAAGAAAAATATTTTGACTCTACTTATACACAATACTTCCTTACTTCCTGTCTTGCTCTCTCCAAAGCGAGAATCTTGTAAGGGTTATGTCCCTGGAAAATATATCCTATCCTCAAGTGGAACTCAAGTTTCTAATGTTGTCTAGTATGAGAATTTCAGAGGATCGCATTTTATGAAAGGCCAGTTACTCTAATTGTAGTGTATATTGTGTGCCTGGGTACACACACACACACACACACACACACAGACACACACACACATCTCAGAACAGTAATCTGTTTGCCAAGGACTGGCAGGAAATATGTGATCAGTGGGTATAAAGTTTACCTTTCTGATCACTAAAATCTTAAGTACAATATTCAAAAGGTATTAAGAAATGTGAGACATCAGCTACTAGCGACATTGCTTGACAGGATCCATTCTTATGATATGACTTTCATGCTATGGCACAGTGAGAGGATGATGATGAAAACTAGCACTTACTGAGAGTTCCCTTCACACTAATAATTTTACATACACTGTGAGTGATCCTTACCACAGAATTACAAGTCAGAGAATTTTTTTTATCTTCATGTAGACAGACAGAAAAAAACTAAAACTTTTTATTGACTTGCAATGACTATGTAGCAGAGAAGTGAAAAAAAAATGGAATTTGGAACCCAAATAGCCTAACTTCAGAAGCAATTATTTCTGTAAAGGGCCTATAGTAAATGTCTACAGTCTTGGTTACAAATACTCAATTCTCCAACTGCAACTTGAAAGCAACCAGAACACAGATAAATGGGTATGGTTTTGTGTTAAGAGAACTATTTATAGGTACTGAAATCTGACTCTCATGAAATCTTTGCATTTTTTAGAGTTTTCTTCAACCATCAAAAAATGTAAATATTATTGTTTCTATATGGTCCATAGGAAAATGGGCAATGTGCTCAATTTGGCCTACAAACTACAGATGGGAGACACCTGTCTACAGGATTCTTTCAAGATTTGGGCCTTATCTCTCACTACCACTATGGAGCCATTATATCCTGGGCAAACTGCTTCCCTTATCAGTTTCCATATTCTTCATCACTAGGTTTATCCGTCTGGTGTTGGTATTTTGACAATTGTTAATTATATCACCCACAGGGCTAGATACTAGAGATGCTAGATTTGACCCTTGCTAGCACTGAGCTTACATTTCAGTGGGAATGACAGGCAGATAAGCAAGTCCTCTACTTGTAGGACAACAAACTAGGCCAAAGAGGGCAGCCAGTAGGAGGGAACCACAGGGATATAACTTAGTCCCTTTCTTATCCCTGAAACATAATACCTGACATCCACAACTTAAAAGAGGAGAGGTTTATTTTAGCTCATATTTTAGTTTATGTTTGGCCAGCTCCAAAGAAGAAACAGCAAGGCAGAAGAACATGGTGGAGGAGAGTCACTCATGTCCCGGTGGCCAAGAAACAGAAGCAAGGAGCCAGGAAGGAAGACAGACCTCTCCAGTTCACATCTTCTGTGACCCTCCTCCTCTGACTAGGCTCCACCTTCTAACATCACGTTTAGCTATAGTGCCCCCATGAGTCAATCACCCTTCAAAAGCCTTACCTATGACTGCATGAGGTTCTTGGGGGACATCTAGACATAAACTGTAACAGGAAACTTTTTGGACAAAGGCACAGACAATGCATGCAAGGCAAGGTCCTCAGATCAAACTTTCACTTCTGATACCCTGTTAGGCCCTTTTGGGAAAGTGCTGAAATATCTGAATCATAGCCCATTGCTCTACCTCTTTTACAAAAGGTGCATTTACCTCGTACTGTTGTGTAATAAGTTACCATATATTTAGCAGTTTAAACAGACATGATTTAACCATTCTTTCAGTTTCCAAAGGTCAGGAGTCTAGGTGCAGTTTTGCTGGCTTCTCTGCTCAGGGTCTCACCAGGCTGGCATCAAGGGGTAAGCTGGGATGCATTCTCACCTAGAGACTGGACTAAATAAAACTTTGCTTCTACATGCATTCAGATTGATTGAAGAATTCATTTTCTTGTGGCGTGGAACTCGCGGTGGCTTGCTTCTTTGAGGACAGCAGCGGAGTGAGAATGAGACTTTTACAAGTGATGTGCATATAAATATTTATAAATATATGAAATAACACAGTGACATCCCATTACCTTTGCCACATAATACAGTTTAATCAGGGAAGCATCCAACTCACCATCACCTTTTCCGTATTCTGTGGATAGAGTCACAATGTGGACAGAGATCAAGTGGGTCATCTCAGAATTCTGTCTGCCACAATTCTTCACCTGAAATATGGGACTGAGTGTTATACCCAGGTCACATCCAACTCTTACATTTGAAGAGTTAAGGACACTGCTGAGCACTAAGGAAGAGCTTATGATCATTTTCCTTATCATTAGCCACTGTCATTATTAAGAAGATTCCAACAATGTCTCACTTGGCTCAGAGCATAATTCAGTCTCTTCCATGGTATTGGAGATACTGTTTCATAGAAAGCAACTCCCTTTTGTGACCTCCAGAGATTCCATGCCCAGCTCCTAAGGCCACAGTGTCTTTGTGCCATGGATTTTTCCCAGCTAGACTTGATGGCTCTGTGCCATCTCATTTTCCAGATGGAGATGTTTTCATCAGAGGTGGATGATAGTAGTTTTTGTCCAAGACCTTTAGACTCCCAAATTCCAAATGCTGATTTGCTTGCATTCAACAAATTCATCTGTCTTACAATCTTTTATTGCAAGCACTCTCCATAGTTAATGCCAGACTGGCTTCTTCTCAGCAGCTTTGCTCCCCTAATGACCTCAGAATTTTTCTCATTCTACCTCTTTTAATTTGGATGCACTGTCACTTCTTCCCATTCTATTTAAGATTGAGTCCATTTTTAAAGCAATAGCTACAGCTTTTGAGATGTTAGAAAAATACTGCACCTTACTGACCTGTGCTGTTATTGCACAGGATTGCACAGACCAAAACGTTCCTATCCCTCTCTCTTTCTTTATACTACTTTATCCTCTCATTTAGATTCTGAATTACTGTCTCCTAGAACCAGTTCTCGAAAAAGACTCTAGAACTAGAGTTGACTTCTATCTCTTTTTTATTTTGTTTTTCTTTACTTTAAACTCCCAAGAATCCCTTCTAAAAAATTTCTCTCATATAAGTCATCATAATATGAGTATAATAATAACAATAATATTAATAATTACAATATTAATAACAAGTGACATTGCTGGAGATTTTTTGTTTTGGTTTGGTTTGGCTTGTTTTTGGTTTTGCTTTTCTTATGTTTTTGTTCTGAGACATGTTTTTCTTGGTAGTCCAGGCTGGCCTCAATTTTGCTACGTAGCCCAAGTTGACCTTTAAATTGTTACCTACGTGTAGCCTCCTAAGTGTTAAGACTACAATGTCCTATGCTGCTAAAGGTCTTACTGTGTAACAGGTACATTTTTAAGATATTTGTACATTCAACTGATTCATTTTGAAAGCTGGGAAAATGTAGTACAGAAAAATTAAGTGACTTGTCCAAGGTCATACAGTTTCTATGTGGCAGCTGGGACTCATAATGAAGCTATATAACCTCAAAATCTGTATTTTTAGCTGTTCTGTTATTTTTTTTCTCTCCACACATCATCTGGGAAAAAATTTTTTGTGGATGTAGCATCCCATTTGCAGATATGATCTTTGGATCCAAATCTCAAGAGTAAAATAAAGGGAGAAAGAAGGAAAGATTTAACTCTGCATTCCTATCAAATATGAGTTCGCATCAGTAAGGTGGGCCCTTTCTCTAACACCTCAAAGCTCTGAATATTGTTTTTTTGTTTTGTTTTGTTTTTTTTTTTTTTTTGGTGCCAGGGATTGAACTCTTGACCTTGCACTTGCCAGGCAGGCACTTGTGCCACTGAGCTAAATCCCCAGCCCCCTGAATATTGTTTTTAAAAAGTCAGTCCAATTTTAAAAGAATGTAGGCAAAGATAATACTGAATCCAAATCAAAACAGGTATATTTAGAGAAGGGAGAGATGCCATGGGCGGAAAAGGAGGGCTTGGATTCAAGCAGAATTAAGTTCAATCAGGTCTGAATATCTACCTGAATGCTGAGGAAGAAGGAGGTCAGCTGCATCTTGTTTAATAAAATGAATAGTCATGGCCAAAGACAAGCCAGTAATGATTAATTAATCATAAATGAGTTCCTGTTTATACATTCAAACATGGCCAGGTTTCTGAATATGCTAGAAAGTCTCATTTAACTTATGTTAATTCTATTGCTGTATATTTTAAGACAAAAATTCAAAATACATCAAGCCATAAATAACATAGAAGCTAGAGATGTAGTAGAGCACCTGTCTAGCATATATGAGACTCCAGGTTTGATCTCTATTACTGGAAAGAGAAAGGCCCTCCTTACCCACAAAACAAAGTATCAGTGCAAAGTTTCTGTGTTTATTCTGGAAGATACAAACCCAAATAAACTCTCTCATCCTCTCCTAGGAGCTGGGGAGAGGGGAAGGTTTCTGTGCTGGAGATTGCTTCAATAAGAGTTGATCACTAAATGTTTTAACGTTACTGTTCAATATGAGATATCTTTCTGTATTTCTTTATTACAAAATGAAAGCTCTACATCTTTTAATTTTTAATACTTGTTGGGAGTATCCAGTTTCACTCACTTAGCAAATAGTGATTTGTGTGTGTGAAAACAGTTATATTTGTGAAACTTCTACCCTGAGCCAGGCTCTGTGCTAAACCTTCATCTAGAATGAATTTTCTAGACTAGATTTTCTGTCCTTAAGCTTCAGGTGCTTGCTCTCCATTGATTACTGAGCCATATGAGACTGCAGATACATATTCAGTTCCTTTTTACTCACAATGGAAATTTTGTATGTGTCAATGTGATCATAGGAAAATACAGTAACAGTTATATAAATGGAAAGGCAATTATAATCTGAAATAACAGGAAAAGTGTGAGGCTCCGTACAAACATAGAACAGGAAACATTAAAAACAGCTTTGGCAATGTGCTGGGGAAATGCTTCTTCTCCACCTCTGTCTAGAATTACATCAATGAGACAGTTCTGTCTACTGAATGACATAAGTGGGAACCAGAAAAGCATCACTCCTGGGGCTTGTCCCACTCTCTTAGGAGCCAGCTAACAGGAGGCATCTGCTTTGCATTGTTCCTGCCTGCTTACATTTTTTAGGTTTATTCAAAATTTGCATAACACAAATTGGCCATTTTAAGTGTACGTATCCATTATTGTATGATCATCGCCACTATCCATCTCTGCCTATATATTTTGAGGTCCCCTGCCTGCTATATTTTTTAGAGTTCTCTAGAGGAACATAATCAGTACAAAATATATGTATAATTATATGAAGGGACATTTTAGGTAGGTTTGCAGGATCAGAGGCAGAAGAGTGCACGAGGGCCATCTGCACACACGAGAGCCAGAGGATCTAGTAGCTGCTCAGCCCAAGAAGATGGAAGCCACAGAAAAAAAGGGATCAAAGAAGCAAGACCAGCTGAAGGTCAGTGGCCTAGAAGCTTACTGTAGAGCTGCTGGTGTGAATCTGTATTAGAAGGCTAAAGAAACTGGAGACTGATATCCAAAGGCAGCACTGGAGTTCTTCCAAAATGAGGGGCTTCCTTCTTCTTTCCCTTTTAATTCCAGCCATGCTGCAAACCTGTTACTTGGTGCCAACCATATCCAGAGTGGATCTTCCTTGCTAAATTTGCTGGCCTATGTGTCAATCATTCACAGATATACCCAGAGTTTTACTCATCTACTGAGATGGTTCTTAAGTCAAGTTAATATGTCAAAATCAATGACCATGCTTGCTTCCATCTTTTGACTATTGTGCAAACATTGCTATGAACATAGAGCATAGATATTCCGATATCTGGTCAAGTCCCTGTATTCCATTTAGCTTATACCCAGCAGTACAATTGATAGGCCATATGGTAATTCTATTTTTAAGGTTTTGAGAAACCTCCATATTGTTTTCCATAAAGACTGTATTTTACATCCTACTGGCAATGCAAAGGGGTCTAATTTCTCTATATCCCTGTTGTAGTCAGGGTTTACAAGGGAAAAGACTTAATACAGGACACATAATTTATAGGATTATTTTATAGTCCTCCCCTAAGAGTCAAATCCAAAAGAGTGCAGGAGATCTTTCCACACTAGAGACTCAAAGAATCCAGCTGAGTCCCATGGCAGTGTACTGCACAAGTCCAGTGAAAGACCTAGAGCCCACGGCAATGTTTTTCACAAGTCCACCTTGAGGCCTAGAGCACAGGACAATGTCTCACGCAAGTCTGTATTAAGTATCTGCCTGGGGAAGATCCAAATGCCAGTGGTGGAAGCTGGAAAGTCTGTACCAGTGAGGTGAAGGATCTGTCCCACCAGGTTGAGGTATCTGCAGTGGATCCAGGAAGCAACACTCAAGGTAAGGAACAGAGCTCCCCCAAAAAGAACCACAGACATCCTCAGAGATAGCGAGAACCTGAGCTCCTCTGATAATGAGAACAGCTGAGAACAGCTCTCAAGCATAACATGTTTCTCCAGGAGAATCAACTGCACACCATCTTACCCTCCAGTTCTCCTTTTACGTTTTTGGCAACAGTCCTCAGATAGGTCTTCCACACCAGAACCATGCTGATCCATTTCAGCTGGGTGTTACAAATTGACCATTAGTTAATCTACCACTGTCTCCACTGACACGTGTTTGGTTTTGGCTTTCCAAAATAATAGTAATCCGGGGCTGGGGATTTAGCTCAGCGGCATAAGCACCTGCCTTGCAAGCAGGCAGTCGTGAGTTCGATCCCTGGTACCGATAAAAAAAACCAAAATAATAGTAATCCTAATTGTGCCAAGTGGTATCTAATTATAGCTTTGTCTTGCATTTCCCTAATGATAGCGATATTGAGGTTTTCTTCATGTGCTTATGGTCATATTGTATATCTCCTTTGGAGAAAAGTCTATTCAAGCCTTTTGCTCATTTTTAATCAGGTTGTTATTGGATCATAGCACTGTGTATATATTCTAAATATTACTTTATGTTATTATTTGTGGCTAGATGTCCCTGCAAACCCTCATGCAGTCATAGGTGGGGCTTTCCAGAGGTGGCTGGATCGAGACTGTGTGATGCTGGGATTGATTCATGGTGCAATGCTAGGATTAAGGGTGTAAGTGTTACCTGCTCTAAGGGCGGGTTACTTGACTAACATATAAAGGATAGGAAGAGTCTTGTTGCTTGTTGCTGCTTGCTGGTTTGGCTGTCTTCTGTCTGCCATGAACTGCTTTTCCTCTGTGATGCCCCTCTGCCATGCCACCCTATCTTGGAGCCAGTTGATTATAGACTGAAACCTCTAACAATACGTGAGTCAAAAATAAACCTTTCCTCTTTTAACTTTAGGTGTTGGGTATTTTGATTCAGCAATGAGAAAAGTAACTAAGACAATCCCTTATCAGTTAAATGATTTATAAATGTATTCTCTTGTTCTGTGGGTTGCCTCTTTACACTGCTGATACTGTCCCTGAAGCACAAAAGTTTTCAATGCTGCTCTAGTAAAGTTAATATTGTTCTAGTAAAATCAATATAACTTTATTTTGCCAACACTTTTAGTGCCATATCACCCTGAAGTTTTACAAAGGCAGCCTTACCAATGGGGATCCTGTGGAGTCCAGCACTGCTTATGACAAAGCATTTAAGTTCATTACGGAGCTAGAATTAACAATCTCACTTTAGAATCCCCACTGAAATGAGTCACGTTTTCCATCAGCTTTTTAATTTAATAGAAGTATATTTTAGTCGGTACCTGAATCACTTCTGGCCTTTTCCTTAATTTGTTTGGTGGTGATTTGCACCCCCTCCCAATACCAAAAGGAAGCTGAGAGACTGTGACTCAGGATAGCATCTGAAGAATCTATGGAATTTAACTTATTGAAGGGAAAAAAGAAGAGGGGGTCATTCCTGACAGAGGAAAGAGAAGATATATGATTCCAGTTATTTGGGAGACTGAAGCAAGAGGATCACAAGTTCAAGGACGTCTTGGTACTTAGCAAATCTATATCTCAAAAATACATAGAACTTAGGATGTACTTCAGTGGCCTAGAATCTACAAGGTCCTGTATTCAATCCCCACTACTACAAAAAAAGAATAAGCAAAGATAACTGGGTAGAAAGCGAGTTTCCAACCAGAAACATGGGCAGAACTCTACACTAGCAGGGTCTTATGGAACATTGTATCTGCCTTCTACTAGAAAGAGTTAAACCTGTTTTCTCTCATCCCTGAAGCTTTTCTACTCATTGCTTACCCTCATTCTGGAGCATGAATAATGTAATCATCAGATTTCCTCTCAGAAGTCAAGGGTTCCTTTTCAAAATACAGATATGCATGTCACTTTGCTGCCACCAAAGCCTTAGGTCAGAAACGCTTTAATTGGCTAAGAAAACTCCTTTATGTCAAAAGTGAGGAAACAAATTCAGAAAAAAAGAGGCAACAAAATGAAACTAACAAAATAATGCCTTTGGAGTGGAAAAGTATCAAAATTCTTATCCTCCTAGATGTGTATGTCCATTAGAAATATAAACATTTTCCCATGGTCCTTGGAAATAAACTAGGAAAGAGGATGATATAAATAATGACAGTAATTTCCTCTAGATTCTTCAATCAACCCAGAGTATTCAGCATAACACAAATCCAGCTGTATCTTTTCATTTAACATAACTTCTGTGGGAGCATGGGTCCTACCGTCATCCCTATTATTGGAAAACCAAGGCATTAAAGTGATAAAAGAAGTTTTCACCCATTACCCTACTAATATGTAAAGGAAACAGGTTTTTTAAAAGCAGGTTTATCTGATGCCAGAATTCATGTTTTCAACCATGCAAAACAGCCTCATTTGCATTCATCCTATTTTGGAGACAAGATTAAGCAGAGCTAGTTTAGGGAAAAAACTCTTCCTTATGAGGTTAGTAATGAGGAATATGAGATTTTCATATTGGTTTGCCTCTTCATTCAGCTAGCCCCATCCTTAATTTTTAACTTATGGCTGGTGGCCACCGCCTTACACCGCCTACAGTACACCACTGTAGATGTCATCCTGAGGGGTAAAGGGGCCAGTTACTGAGATGCTGGTGCTGTCCCCAGTGTAATATTCTGTGTTAAGAACATGGTGAGATCAATGTGTTTGAGGTTCAAAGTTCAGTCCAGGGTGTAGAGGAGTAAGTAGCCCTGGTCAGATAACCCAGAGTAACCTCCACGTCCTTGGGCAAAAGTCTGTCCTAAGGCACCTAGGAAAAACTGGGGATGGGTACAAAGGGTCTGAAGTAAATCTTTTTTAGCCCTCTATAAATCCAAATTCTGGCCATTGTAATAGGTAATATTTACTACAGTCTTGCTCTGGGATGGTTAATTTTAAACTTTTCTCTCGCTCAATCCTATGTAGACTCTATAAAGTGTTCATTGCTACAATCTTCTTTTTGCAAATGGCAAAAAGAAGTTTTGAAAAGGGTGTGTCTAGAATTGGAATTTGAATTCAAGCAGCCTGATTCCAGAATCTTTGTTGTAACCACCTCCTGGTCTAGGTTCCTCAAGTTATAGAGAATAAAAATGGACTCTGTTGCCCTTAATAGATAAGAGAGTATTAGAAAAAGTATCCATTACCTAACAGAGTGGAAGAAAACATAGGAAATTATACTTTGAAAATGAGGAAGAAGCCCAGAAAATTAAGTTGCTCAAATCACCTAAAGTTTCACCCCAAGCAAAATCTACTAAGGGTGTCTTTCTCCCCTCCAGCCTACTTTATGTCAATAGCTCCAGATTTGAAGCCTCAGAAAGAACTTGTTATTGGCTGAACTTAGCTAAGAGCTCATCTCTACTCATGGAAAGCAAAGACTGGCCTTTTAGCATCTAAACCAAAAGCAGCACCCAGGCGTGTCTCCAAGACAGAGTGCAGGTGAGTCCCTAATCACAGTAAACAGGGTTAGATGCTGAACAGTCAAAAAATTATAGACACCCACTACCTGTTGCCTTTACTAACAACCTTCTAATGCTAAGAAGGTGTTTTGCATTGCAGACTACAAAATGTTGTTTCTAACCAACTAACAATAACCCAAGTCTAGGCTCCTAATCTGTGTATTTTCAAAATTCAATAGAAAGCAGTTTGGGTTTATTATTTTTTTAACAAAACAACTTCCCAACCTACAGTCATTCAGGTACTGCCATCACAAAGTTTGGTCTTTGTATTTTATTATTTACTTAATATTTTTCCCCAAAGAGATGCTACATTTTATTTGATTTGTTTTAAAAGAAAATTTGCTACTACTGCTGACAACATGGGGTTGGTGCACTTACTGTATTTTGTCTTACTGTATTTTGTCTCCAAATGGTCATCAAGATAAATACTTCTGAAGTTTCCGAAGTTCACATAACAATCACCTAGAAGCATCCTTAGCTCCTTGAGTTGCTGCTTTATATATGAAGCTCCCTGACAGTTTCCCATGAGGCTCAGATGATGAGTGAATAATGATGTCTAAAGACAACAAAAAAGGCTGATATCCCTAGAATTCTGAGAGAGAGGCCCCTGGGAAATCTACCTTTGCATTTTCTCTTCTTCCTTGTTTATCTTCAATCAAGTTTCATGGCTTGTTTGTTTCTTGGTCCACTCAACACTGCCACATGCATAATGAAGATATGATGTGGGCACAGCCTCTCCTTGTGCTCCCTGCTCTACCAAAATTCTATTTAGGGTTAACGTTTATTTCCTTTGGAAAAACAGAAATCAAAAGCCTGTTTTCTCTTATGTCTCCTATGCACTTCTTTTATCCAAGACCAACATATTGACAAACCAACCAAATATACAAACAAGCAAAAATAAATAAATAAATAAATAAATAAATAAATAAAGATGAGCCTTCAGTAAAGGATGTAAGGTGGGAAATAGAGGCAATTTGGTTCAAAAAGAACAAGTTCCTTTCCTTGCATTTAAAGTGTTGAGTAAATTTATTTACATAGCATATATCCACTTAGGACTACCCTTGCCCTGCAAGGATATAAATCCTGCATAAAAACTACCTTTTTTTCTGCACAGAAAATTCAGTAAGCAGACCTGCTGTGAATGCAAACAAGGACCAGGCATGAGGATCAGGCCTTTTGAGGTAGGTTAGGAGATACTGTCCCTGTACATGTAACCACTGCCCTTCTCTTCCTACTCTTGCTATACCTCTTCCTTCTGCTTTCTCCTCTCCTGCTCTGTTTTTCTTCCCACATCTTTTAGAGACAGTGTGTGCACAGGAGATCAGAACTCATAGCCTGGAAACTCTGGATCATATTCCAAAGGTGCTTTCTTAAAACAAGAGCTGTCTTGCTGGCATCCCTAAACTGGGGGAGCTACTACCAACCTCTCTGATAGTCCATTCAAGAAATGGGCAAACCATTGGAAATTCAGAACACTGAGGTCAAAATACCCCTGCTTAATATAGTTGATTGAATTAGTTAATCAATTAACGAATAAGCACACTATTCTACCCTAATACATATGCCAACATAGCAAGAGACTGGGAAAGCACAAGAGAAATGAAGAAAACACGGAGGCTTCCTCTGTAATACAGAAGTATTTACTTTGAGTGCAGCATAAGTTCAACAAACATCTGTTTATTTAGAATATGAGCAATGAGGGAATTCAAAGTAACCAGAATAATTTCTCAGAATTTTAAAAGAATAGTTGATGCTCTTAACCATAAGATGCTCAGAACTTATGAGAGTTTAAAGTACTCTCTGAATCAAAAGGTTCTTCCCCTATGGAGATGTAGAAACAAAATGTGTTCCAGTGTTTTGAAAAGTAGCCATAGGGTATATTTTGTGGGACAGTTCTCAACTAACCCACTTCTTATTCTTGCCAAGGCACACAGTGGGGATTGGGGAGATGGAAAAAAAGGGAAAATAAAGCATTGTACTAGGTTGTGGTGCAATTTAAAGAACACTTAACTTGGAGTATAAAAAACTGGGTGGAAGTCTGGTTCTTCAGTTTACTGAGGCATGACTACTTGTGAAAACCTCTCAGAATCTCAGCTTTCCAATCTGTATAATAGAAAAAATTGTATTTTATCCTCACAAAGTGTCTGTGAAGTTGAAATAAGAAAAAGTGTATGTGTAAATTTTGAATGTCACAGAATGGTTCTCAAATGGAGAGAATGATTACTGTCATTAATAACAACACACTCTCAGCCTTGAGCTATTCTCTCCTCCTCTCTCTTCCTCCTCCCTTCCTCCATAATAATGCAGTCTATGATTACTCATGGAAATTGCATTTCCCTGTTAGTTCTTCTTACAGAATAAATTTCATTGAAATCCATTAAAATACTTTAGGCAACCTTCTTACTTTATAAGTGTTGTTAATCACTATTTTATTTCAAGATGCTGGCCTAAGGAAAAAAAATGTAAGTTCTAATCCCTCTGTGATGTACATTGATAATAAGATGGATTTCATTAGACTTAGCCTATGCCTTTCAAACAGTTCTTAAACAGGACAAGCAGATAAAGCTGGGCAACCATGAAATATCCAGCAATTAATATAAGACAAGGACCTCTAGTGTGCTTACAATGGTTGTAATAAGCAATGATAATCTTTTGTCCACAATTCCAGTAGCCACCCAAATGCTGAGTTTCACATTGTGCTTTGTCTCTATGAAAGAGAATGTTTTGAAATTTTTTCCTATAATTCCTTCAGTTCTTATGAAATAGGCATCAAATAGATAGATGACAGATAGAGAGATAGATAAATAGATAGCTAAGAATAGGTATCAAGATGGACTCAACAATGAAATGAATGCACACAAGGGTTCAACTTAATGATTTTTTTGTCCTGTTCATGAGACATACAAAACAAAGGTTTTTTTAAGAAAAAATGTAATATGATTAGAAAGGATCTAAAAAATAGTCTTAATTCATCTTCTAATTTTTAAAAGGTATTTTTAAATTAGTTCACCCCAGGTCAGATTGCTAGTACTGTAACCATCATTAATAGTAGCTATTGTGCAGTAGGAACCTGCTACATGTTGAATTTTGCACTCAGCTCTCTGTAAATGCCATTATCTCATTTAACTTTTTTTTATTTTAAAGGGGGTAAAACTAAATACAACAAAACAGGACATAAGAAAGCATAAATTTCAAAGGTAGACAACCAAAGATCTTCACTATCTATCACATTGTCTCTTGTTTTTTTCCAAATAGTTGTCCATATACATAGAATTCATACAAAACAACATAGTCAACCTCTCAAAAGATGTCCAGATCACTGGCTCCCATTTGCTAATGGGGGGGGGGTCTCGTAGCCGCTCACCAGGAGATGCCGTGTCTCCCTCTCTGGGCCAGGAAGCCTGCCAGGCTCACAGGTGCTCACCAGGGAGGGGAGTAGTTGCTTCTAAAATTTATCCTTTGGTAAGCTGTTTCTTTCTGATGAATTGACCATTAAATTTCCAAAGTTCTGAAATGGCCAATAGAACACAAAAAGAATTCTCTTTAGCCTCCTGTTTGAAACCAGCAGCTATAGCAATCTGCTGGCCTTGATTCAGGGCCAATCTCATTTAAACTTTCCAAGAAAATTAGAATGCCATTCTCACTGTTAAGGAAACTGAGGCTCAGAAAGGGAAAGCACCTTGCTCAAAGTCACTCAGCTGTGGAATCTAAAGACAGATTTACAAACTGAAGCATATGTGAAGCTACAATTGACCCCAGTCTCTTAGCTTCCAATGTAGCATGAAGTTCCCTTTATGTATGTTTATCTGAAATTTTAATTTAAAATATTTCTTTCATTGCAATGGTAATTGGAAAAATTTTCCCTTTTTAAAATGAATTTACAAAACAGTAACTACCATCCAAGTCACATATTCCCTTTGGTCTAGGAAAACCTTTTGCATGCACCAACAATTAACCCAGCTGGGGCTGGGCTTCTGCATAAATAAGCCATGTGCAGGCTGAGTCTGTTCGGCTGTCACCGTACTGTATGTATAATGGAAGAGACAGTGCCATGGAGCAGCCCCTATTCACCTCCTTGAGCACATGTTTCTAAATTACCCTTGATAGGTAATGGGCAGAGCATTTCAAAAGGATGCTTTAAAATCAGCAGTGATTTGAGACATTGCCTGTTCACTTTCTGGGGCTGGCACTTTGATTTCTTCCCACTCTTTTGGTTCTACCTCTCTACCAGAAGAAAGGAAACCCAGAGAAACTTCTGGAACATTTGGTCTAGTCACAGTGTTGCTATTCCCAGCCTCTGAATATCAGGAGAACACTTGTATGAGTAATGAGGCACATGGCCTCCAAGGCTAAGAGGTGTGGGTTCAAATCCTGGCTCTCACATTTACTAGCCATGTAGTCCCATAGCCTCCTGGTTGTTCAACTACAGAATAAGAAACATGACAGTGTCCTCCATAGGGTTTCAGTGATAATTAAATAAATGTGTTAATATTAACTAATGTTTATTCAGTATTCATTTATGATTCAGACATTTCACTAATCACTGAACATGTATGTATTGTTCACCTAATTCTCAGAAAGTAATAGGCAATATTATTGTTTCCATGTCACAGATAAAGAAACTGAAACATAAAGAGGTTACATAAATGACCAGTGTCTCATAATAATATTGGCACCAGCAATCTGGTTCCAAACTAAATCCCCTTAGGGACCACTTTGTTAGTAGAGTGTCCAGAATATAGTAGGTCCTCAATATACTCTAACTTTTGGTGGGGTTTTAATGTTGTTTTGTGCATGTGTGTGTGTGTGTGTGTGTGTACACATGCATGTGTTTGCCAATGAGTTGCCTCCTAAAATTGCTCACATATTAAGAAGGGACATTTGACAGCGTAATGGTGAAGAACAACAGAATCATTATTTGCTGAATCTCGGATTTCTGCCAGATGCTTTATGTTTTCTTATTTAATCTTCACTGCACAACTGCATGTAAGTCTGAGATAAAGGACCTTACCCAAGACAAAGAGCAGATCCAGGACTAAAGTTCAGTTCTATCCAGCTTCAAAGTCTATACCACACTGAGCACCTGCACCGGCCCTCAGAGCCTATACCATCCAAGTCAGCTCATCTCTTCCTCTCCTCTTCATGACAGCCATAGGAGAGAGAGATTCTCAGAGTTTACTGTGCATACAAATCAGATGGGGAGCTCATGCACTGAAGATTTTGATGCCACAGGTCAGAGAATCTGTATTTTTAAGTGAAAGAGTTTTGCCCTAGAATAAATTACTGTACGGTTACAGC
>PVJX010020248.1:0-33643 GCA_004027295.1 Dolichotis patagonum | reverse complement strand
CAGAAGAAATGGACAGAATGCTGGACACAGGAATCTCCACAGCTGAATCAAGAAGATATAAAAATTTTAAATAAACCAATATCAGTCAGTGAAATTGAAGATGTAATTAAAAAAGCCTACCAACCAATCAGCCCAGGCCCTGACAGATTCACTGCTGAATTCTACAAGAAATTTAGAGAAGACCCAATGCAGCTACTTCTTAAACTGTTTAATAAAATTGAGAGGGAAGCAATACTCCCAAATTCATTCCTGGAAGTAAGCATAACCCTGATACCAACACCAGAGAAGGGTCCAACCAAGAAAGAGAACTAATCTCCCTAATGAACATAGATGCAAAAATCCTCAGTAAGATACTGACAAACAAAATGCAGCAAATCATCAAGAAGATTATACACCGTGACCAAGTAGGATTCATTCCAAGGATGCAGGTTTGGTTCAACCTACATAAATCAATGCAGACAGTACCAGATTAACAGAGATGCGGGCAAAACCCATATGATCATCTCAGGAGATGCAGAGAAAGCTTTGACAATGTCCAGGACCCATTCAGGATAAAAACTACAGAAAATTTGAACAAATGGTCTTTACCTCAATCTGATAAAAGCCATCCATGACAAACCAAGAGTAAACATCATACTAAATGGACAAAAGCTGAAAGCTTTCTCTCTAAGATCAGGAACAAAACAGGGATGTTCACTGTCTCCACTCTTATTCAATATAGTTCTTGGAAACATTAGCCAGAGCAATTAGACAAGACAAAGAAATACAAGGAATAAGGACAGAAAAAGGAAGAAGTTAAACATTATTTGCAGATGACATGATACTCTACTTAGAAGACCCCCAAACTCCACCAAAAATACTTCTAGATTTAATAACCAAATTCAGTAGCACAGTTGGATACAAAGTCAACACTCAGAAATTAATAGCTTTCCTGTACACAAACAACAAAGTCACTGAGAGAAAAATTAAAACACCTTTCACGATAGCATCTAAAAAAAAATACTTAGGAATCAAGCTAAAGGGGCTGGGGATTTAGCTCAGTGGCATAAGTGCCTGCCTTGCAAGTGCAGAGTCGTGAGTTTGATCCCTGGTACCAATAAAAAAAAAAAAAACAGGAATCAAGCTAATGAAGGAAGCAAAAGACCTGAACACTGAAAACACTTTTTCACTCTGAAAAAGGTGATTAAAGAGGATATTAGACAATGGAAAGATACCCCTGGCTTTTGGGTAGGAAGAACCAATATACTGAAAATGGCCATATGTCCTAAGTTGTCATACAGATTGAATGCAATCCAATAGCATCACTCTCAGAGTGACAGAAAACAATCTGAAAATTCATTTGGAACCAAAAGAGACCTAGAATAGCAAAGGCAATGCTGGGCAACAAAGGCAAGGCAGGGGCATCCCAATCCCTGACTTGAAATTATAATACAAAGCTACTGTGATAAAAACAGCATGGCACTCACAAAAAATAAATGAGCAAACAAACAAACAACCAGACCCAAGGATCAGAGGATCAGAGGAACAGATTAGAAGATGCAGAAACAACTGCAAACACACTCAATCACCTTATCTTTGACAAAGGTGTCACATACCTTCACTGGAGGAAAGACAGCCTCTTTTTTACTGTGCATTAGACTAAGCTCAAAATGGATCAAAGATCTAAATATTAAAACAGAAACACTAAATCTGCTGGAAGAGAGAATGGGTAGAACTCTTGAAGACACTGATGTAGGCAAAGACTTTATGAATAAAATCCTGATCACACAGGAACTATTACAAAGAATCAGCAACTGGGACCTCTTCTTATTAAAAAGCTTTTTCACAGAAAGAGAAACCACCAACAAAGAGAGGAGACAACCTACAGTGTGGGGAAGATGTTTGCCAGCTGTTCCTCAGACAAAGGATTACTAATGAGAACACATAAAGAACTCAAAATATCAGACCCCCCAAATTTAAAGATGCAACCCAAAAATGGACACCTGAGATGAATACACCTTTCTCAGGTGAAGAAGTAGAAACAGCAAAACAATAAGTGAACAAATGTTCAACATCACTGGTCACTCGAGAGATGCAAATTAAAACAATGCTGAGATTCCACCTCACCCCAGAAAGAATGGCTGTCATCAAGAAATCAACCAGTAACATATGCTGGAGGGGGTGTGGGGAGACAGGAACCCTTCTCCACTGTTGTGGGCTGGAGTGCAGACTGGTGCAACCACTGTGGGAACCAGTGTGGAGATTCTGTTCGATCCAGCTGTTCCCCTTCTTGGTATCTTTCTGAAAGAATTAAAAGCATCATGTCACAGCAATGTATGCACAGCTATGTTTATAGCAGCAGTTTGTGATAGCTAAATCTGGGAAATCTCCCAAATGCCCATCAACCAATTAATGGATAAGGAAGATATGTTTATACGATGGAATACTACTCTGCCATAAAAAAGGGTAAGCTAAAAAATGTACCAATGAAAAAGTATGTCCTGTGTTACCATTTTTATGTTTACTATGGAAATATCTAGTGAGAAATTTAAAAAAAGAAGTCAAAATTACCTAGAATGTCCTTTCCATGGATGGAAACTTTAACATCACCTATTTTACCCAGTTACAGCGTTACAGAATGGTTTCTTCCTTTCTCCACCTGTACTATAAACATACACCATTGCTTTGATTTGGATTTTCAATAGATAACACATTTTCATGGTGCAAAATTGGAAACACTCAGAGGCGAGGTTTCTTCCCACTCGGGTCCTCTGTGCCCACTTTTCTCCCCCAAATGCCCACTGTCCTGGACCCTCCTGGACAGCTAAGACACCCATGTATTTTTGACTGTGTCCCAAAAAATAATGTACTACACACTCCTCCTCACCCTCTTCTTCCTCCTCTGCCCCCTCATTCTTCCTCATTTGTTCGTTTTTGTTTTCACTTTTGTTTTGAGACAGGGTCTTGCTATGCAGTGCAGGCTGGTGGTGAACCCATGGGGATCCTCCTGCCTCAGCCTCTGGGATGCTGCAGTTACAGGTCTGTGCCATCACGCCCAGCTCCACTTTCCTTCTTCACAGTGTATCATAGGGGCTAGGGATGCAGCTCAGTGGCACAGCGCCTGCCTGGCAAGTGCAAGGTCCTGAGTTCAATTCCCAGTACCAAAAACAAAAAACAAAAAACAAAAAAACCAGTGTATCACAGACATCCTCCAATCTGTATTGAGCTTCCTCCTTTTTTTTCTAAAACAAAATAGGATTCAGTGCTTTATCAGTATACAGTGGGTTTGTCTGTATGTTTGTTTGTTGAGATGGTCTCCCTGTGTGGTTCGGGTTGGCTTTGAAATCCTTGTGTAGCCCAGGGTGGCCTGGAATTTGTGTCGACCCTCCTGCCTCAGCCTCCCAAGTGCTGGGATCCCAGGTGCGCAGCACCATGCCCATGTCAGGGTAGTGATTTATGAAGGTAGGCTCCTGTAGACGAACATTTGTTTCCAGTCTGCTGACTCTCGGCTGTAGTTCTAGCTGCTCAGGAGACTGAGGCAGGAGGAACTCTTTGAGTCCAGGAGTTTGAGGCCAGCCTGGGCAAAGTACAGGGAGATCCTGTCTCAAAAGCAAAACAAAGGCCGGGGATTTAGCTCAGTGGCATAAGTGCCTGCCTGGCAAGCAAGAGGTCATGAGTTCAGTCCCCAGTACCAAACAAACAAAGCCAAACAATATCACAATGGCCACCGAATATACATTGTTCATATGTGCGAAGCATTGATTGTCCAGAAGATTTCTCCAAGTGGACCGGTGAGGTGGCAGCCACCTGTAACCCCAGCACTCGGGAGGCTGAGGACAGTCTGAGCTGCACAGCCCTGTGTCACAAAGAACATAAGTGGCCCTGAAGCAAGGCCAGCAGATCGCTGTAGCTGCTGGTTTCAAACAGGAGCCTAAAGAGAATTCTTTCTGTGGTCTGTTGGCCATTTCAGAACTTCGGAAATGGAATGGTCAATTCATCAGAAAGAAATAGCAGGTGAGTATGGTGGACTTTAGGGGGCCTGCAGGGGAGAGACCCTGGCACCTCGGGACCTGCACCGTGAGGTTGACTCGGGGTGCCGGGAGAACAAGGAGCTCCTCTTCTCTCTGGGGGGCGGCTGTGATCCTGCCTGCGTGTGGGCTGAGAGTCAAACATCTTATGTCGTCCTGTCCCCTGTCCTGTGCCCCCCCCTTAGCAAGTGGGAGCCAGTGAACTACACATCTTGTGAAAAGATTGGCTAATTTATTTAGTATGAGCTCCCCACCTGCAAAGATATGGACAACCATTTGGAAGAAAACAAGAGACAATATGACAGATAGTGAAGATCTCTGGTTGTCTTGTTTTGAAATTTATGCTTTCTTATGTCCCATTCTGTTCTGTTTTGTTGTGTTTAATTTTACCCCCTTTTAAAATAAAATTTAAAAACATGAAAGTTTATATATGTTTAGAAAAAAAGAGACCATAAATAAATAAATAAACAAAGGAATTCCTGGAAGCAGCGTGGTGGGTCGGAAAGCGTGGGCGCCTGTCACTCTCGTGGCGGGGAGCCTGCGTCCGTGGGATCTCAGCAGTGCACTGCTCACACCGGCGTCCTCTCAGCCTCTTGTGACCCCTGGGTGACACGCTGGGAGGCAGCGCTGGGTGGTTTCAAGGCAGTTCCCCTTTTCTGTCCACTGGGAAGCCAGCTGCAGGCTGTAGGCCGCAGGGCCCCGGGTGCTGGGAAGTGCAGAGGGCGGGCGCCCTTTGCAGCAGGAGCTGGGGTGTGGACGTCTGCGGGGACAGGCACAGGTGCAGAGCGGCTCTGAGGAATGGTTTGAGTTGAAGACCGACCGAGGCGCCACCCACCAGGAAGTGCCGACACCTTCCCTTCCCTTCCCTTCCTGGCCACCGGAGTCACTGGTGCGGCTGGTACTGGATTCCAGTCTTGATCTTTGCAGACACCGCACGGACGCCTGGCCCTGGGGGAAGCTGACAGCAGGGACAGAGGTCATCTTGGCGATGCCTCTGCACCTGGCATCCAACTGCACCCTGCAGGCCGTGGAGAGGCCACGCCTGCCCGGATGCCGGACCCTCGGCCCCGGCATGCATCCCAGCTCTGTGGTCACCAGAGACCAATGCCAACCCGTGACTCAGGGGACAGACACAGCGTCCCGTGGCCCTGGCAGCCGAGGTGCAGGCAGGGCGTCATTTCTCCTCCGCCACCCTCTTGCTGCCGCCGACCGTGAGCCACACACAGGATCCCTGCGGTCGCCTGTGCCTCCTCACGTCCTCTTCCTGCAAGGCCACCAGCCTCGATCTTCGCCCCACTTTCGTCGCCTCTCCAAAGGCCCTGTGTCCCCACAGTCACATGGAAGGCACGGGTGTTAGCTATTAGCACTTCGGGGACCCAGGAGGTGAGGGGCACAGCTCCCCCCAGGGCTGGCGTTGCCGGGCAAGGCTCGCTCTGGGGACACAGACCCTGGAGTCAGCAGCGCGCTCCTGCTCCGGTCCCTGCTCACTCACCCTCTTCTAACCGCCCACAGATGTCCCCTGGGCCCGGCCTTTCCCCGTGCTGTCCCTGAGCCAGAACTCCTGTCCTCCGCCCTGGCCCCATCGTCCCTGTCCCAGCCCGACCATGGTCCCCCAGGGCAGTGGTCTCTTTAGATCCCACGTGTGCCGTGTCCCAGGAAGAACCAATGCCTGAACCTCTTAGTGCTTTAAAACACGATCTGACTGAGTTCCCACGCTGGCCTCAGACTGGTGATCCTCCTGCCTCAGCCTCCCACAATGCTGGGAATTACAGGCATAGGCCGCCACATCGGCGTCGCTGAGCTCACCTCTTGGGGTGTGAAAACTGCAATCGCGGTCCCACTAGCAGCTTCGCAAGAGCAGGTACAACGTGTTTTGCTGACCAGGTTACAAGTCTGTGTTTTCATTTCTTTATTTACTTCTTTTTTCTGCAGTGCTGGGGACGGAACCCAGGGCCGCAGGCTCGCTCGGCAGGTGCCCTGTCACGGAGCTACACCCAGCCTTATTTATTCTTTTCAAAGACAGGGTCTCGTGATTCTGCGCAGGCTGGCCTCCAACTCCCAGGCTCAAACCATCCTCCTGCCTCGGCCTCCTGGGTCACCGGGACTCCGGGCGCACATTAGCATGGCTGGCTAAAGGTTTAATGGAAGAAGAGTTAATGAAATGAATTACGGACCCCACAGGACTCTGCACACAGCACTGTGTAATCAGCTCTTTCTAGATCTGCCCTTGGGTCTCAGCGTCCCCCGCTGTAATAATGCGTGCTCACCACGGGATCAGGCACAGTTTCCAGGGAACCTGGGTGCTGTTTCTCAGAGTCTCTGACACCCAGCCCCAGGGCTGCGGCCTAAGAGGGCCTCCCTAAGGGTTTGTTGATTGAACCAGTGAAGTTGAGGGTTGGCCCCAGGAAGAAGAAAACTGAGAGACAGGAGAGAAAGGCCCTGCAGGCGAGGATGAGGGACCCGAAGGGCATAACGCAGGGACAGGCGAAGCTGCGGACCCCAGCAGCCCCCTGCCTCGGACACCACAGCACCACTAGGCTGTCCAAGCTGCTGGTTGCGTCCGGCCTGTGGTTCCCGCCCCCACCCCAGCATGGCTGCTGCCCTGCTCCACTCTGGCTCCAGGTACCAGTCTGCAATAAAATGATAACATCAGATTAAATTTTAAAAATAACATGAGATGCTGGTGCCTGAGCCCCACCCCAGAGGTTCAGTTCAGATCCAGCTCTGGCATTTACTAAGCTCCCAGGTGCTGAGCCCCTGTAATCCCAGTCATTCACTAGGCTGAGGCAGGAGGATTCCTAGTTTGAGGCTAATCTGGCACTTTAAGATCTTGCTTTAAAATAAAAAATAAAAGAGGCAGGAGGTGTAGCCCAGCGGCAGAGCACACGCCTACGGTTCTTCCGGTTTTCCTTTTTCCTTGGTGCTGGGAACCGAACCCAGCATCTCCATTCTGAGCTGCATGCCCACCCCTTTTTATTTTTTCTTATGAGCCAGAATCTTGCTAAATTGTTAAATTCCCAAGGCTGGGCTTGACCTTGAAATCCTCCTGCCTCAGCCTCCCAAGTGCTGGCATCGAAGGTCTCCCTGGGCTGAGTCCTATCATTTTAATCGGAGCTGTGAAATGAGGGTGATGGCACCTTGGCTGGGCTGGTCCCAGGCTGCCAGGCATCAAAGTCCCCAGATGCGAAGGTGGGGGGGGCGCTGCAGACATCTGGGGGGAGGGGCTGCCACGCCCCCCTCAGCCGCCCTGGCCCCTGCGGGAAAAGCAGCCGGGTGGGCGGGCAGGACAAGGCCCTGTGATCAAAGCGCTGGCCAGGTGCCCTCCCTCTGACCCTCCCTCCCCTCCCGTGGCCACCCGGCTCGGTCCACACAGGGGAGGGCGTCTGGGCCGCAGCTCTGTCCTTTGCGCTGGGCTCCCAGTCACGTGGCCAACCGCTCCTGCGTGGTAACAGCGCTTTCCGTGCCGACGCCGCGGGATTGTATTTGTGTGCTGGCCTTCCGACCCAGCCGTCTCCCAGCCTTTGTTTTTTATTTTGGGACAGACTCTCCCTAAGGAGACCTGTGACCCTCCTGCCTCCGCCTCCCAGGGTGCTGGATTACACATCAGGTCTTGTTCTAAAAATGCCCAGTGCTCCCCTGAACCCTGCACCCCTTTCTTCTGCTTTTTCACTTCGCCGACTTGGGGATGAACGCAGGGGTGTTTCAGTTATGAGCTACATCTTTAGTCTTTTTGATTTCGAGACAGGGGCTCAAATTTTCAATCCTTTCCGGGCGTGGTGGCACACTCCGGTAATCCCAGCACTCAGGAGGCTGAGGCAGGAGGATCATTGCAAGTTTGAAACCAGCCTGGGCTACACAGTGAGCCCAAGGCCAGCCTGAGCTGCATAGTGAGACCCTGTCTCAAAAAGACAAAAAAAAAAAAATTTTTTTTTTCAATGCTCCTGCCTCAGCCTCCCCGGTTAACTGTGATTACAGGCGCACCTGAATTCTTTAACGTGAAACAGACATCAGACTTTCTCTGGTTTAAGGCCCTTAGGTTGCCTTCCTGTGCCATGGCACTGAGGCCAGTGGCCGCCTCACCAGGAAGCCGTCTCGGGACCCGTCTCGGGACCCGTCTCGGGACTCCAGGGACCCGTCTCGGAAGCCGAATGTTGCTGCCAGGTGCCCTAGTGCCAGGGTGATGCCCAGGAAGTGACCTCACCAAGGGGCCCTCCTCACCCCGGTCTCCCCCTGGCTAAACTGCTCGGTTAAAGAAGTCTTCCTAGGTAGAGATCTGCCCAAACTCTTGGCTCAGTCCCCAGGTGTCCATCAGTTCCTGCTAAACCAGGTCTTACCTTAATGTTTGTTCCAAAAGACAAGGTAGGGCTTATTTTTGGGAGACGTCTTATTTACCATGTACTACAATCTACACCGACTCAGATATGGTCATCTCCTTCTGGACATCATTGTAACTCTACAAGCCGTGAGTCCCAGCCTGGATTTTTTTTTTTTTTTCTGTCTTTTTGAGTCAGGGTCTCTCTATGCAGTCCAGGCTGGCCTTGAGCTCACTTTGTGGCCCTGGCTGGTCTTGAACTTGCAACAATCCTCCTGCCTCAGCCTCCCGAGTGCTGGGATTACAGGACTGAGCCACCACGCCTGGCTCAGCCTGGGTTTCTTACCACTCCATTTCCCACAGACCCACTGGCCCCAACCTCTCCTGTCCCAAATGAGTGCCCCCTGTCCCCGGAGCCTGCTTGTGATTTTGTCCCACGAATTCTTCACCCAGGTCACAATGTCTTGCAGGCTGGGCTTCACAGAGTCTCCTTTAAAACAGTGTTAACTGAAGACTTACGATTCAGGAGCAGTGACCACCTGTAAGCCCAGACGCCCAGATTCCAGGCCAGCCTGGGCTACCTAGCCAGATCCTGTCTCAAAAAACCTTGTATATTGTTATTTTATAATTCCGTACGTCCATCGTGGGTTGCAGGGGCCCCCTGAGTGACTCCACCTGGCTGATGTCTTACTTGGGGCTTATTTTTGGGGTAGGGCTTATATTATGAGTATTCTGGAAAAAAAATCACAGTAGGGCTTATTTTCCAGTTAGGTCTTATTTTCTTAGCCATGCACTAGCTGCTCAGTGTCTCCTCTGTCCCCCGACCTCTCCTACCTGCCCTATCCCAGCGCCCTTTCCATCGGTCTCTGCTCTGTTAGCTTCAGCCAAGCGTCTGACAAGCCAATTGGTGTCACTGGGTTAATATGTCACCTTCCCGGGGCACAGACGCACATCTCTGGCAGGGCCCCCAGCAATCCGGGAGGCCACCCCGCACCAGCTGCTTCCTCCCCAGCTCCGCCCTCCTCCACCCTGTCCCCTCCCTTGGCACAGGCGGCCGGGGCCAGGGCCAGTGCCAGGTCCCCGCCCTCCTGCCCTGGGAGCCTCTGTACCGAAAGCAAAAGGAGGAGCCCAGCAGGCAGAGAGAAACAGTCAGACCGCAGAAGGGCAGAAACAGCTGGCAGAATTCTGGAGGAATTCCCGGGCGGGAATTCCTGGCCCGCCCGGTGGGGCTCTTCCAGGGCCTGGGCGATCTTGAAGGCCAGGGGTGGCCGGGCCCAGGGGAAGGTGGGAGAGGGCCTGTGGGTCACAGGCGCCCAGGGAGGACAGCACGAGCAGGGAGGCGACTTGGGGCCAGGCAGAGGCCCTGGACTCCAGCTGGCCGCTCAGGAAACGTGGGTGCAGGCACAGAGTGGCCCAGCCCAGCTCTGCTGCCCAGTGTGTGGCAGGCGAGGCAGGGGCTGGCAGGCGGCAACCAATGGGACCGGAACGCAGAAACGTGAAGGGGGCCCTGGACGCCAAGCCTAGGGATGGCTGAGGGGAGGTGACAACAGACCCGAGTGGACCACCGTGTGAAGCATCGTCCAGCTGAGTTGAGACCCCTGGGGTCCCCTCACCCCACACAAAACGCAGAGTAAGAGAAATCCAGTACCAGGCATCGTGACATATGCCTGTAATCCCAGAACTCAGGAGGCTGAGACAGGAGGATCACTTCAAGTTCAAGGCCAGGCTAAACTACACAGTGAGACCTTCTTTCCAGCTATAGTTATTTTTCTCGTTTGGCTTTTTGGAGACAGATTTTCACTACGTAGTCAAGGCTGGCCTTGAACTCACTGTGTAGCCCTGCTGGCCTCAAATTCACAGAGATCCTCCTGCCTCAGCCTCCTGAGTGCTGGGATTACATGTGCAGGCCATCACACCCTGCTTAGCTGTCATTGTTATTTCTGTCCCCAGGGCAGAGGGACCGAAGCAGGTGAGAGGAAGATGTAGCACGCAGGAGACCCTTGGCGGAAAAGTGCTGAATCCCGCCGTTCAGTGGACTCTGCCTGCAGATGCTCTGTGTCACACGCACGCACCCCTGCGCCTTTGCTCAGGCCATCCCTGCCTCCTGCAAGCCCTCCATGCCCCTAATTCCTACCAGTGCTCGCTGCTGGATTGCTGGCCTCCCCGTCCCAAAGAAGCCCTCCCTGAGCGCAGAACGTGCAATGGACACGAGCTCAGTAAACACCCAGTGGTTTGTGGTGGGGGTTTTTTAGTGACCTGGCCCTGGAACAGTTTCCCCTCTGACTTCTGGGTGGCCCCCAGAAGCAGCCCGCACTACTCCATCCATCGTGGACCGCATGCCTCTGACCCTCGGAACGGGCTTCCCAGGTGAGGCCACCTGGTAGGGGACCGAGGGGACCCAGGTGGACCTGTGGTCTCCCACACACATTTCCGGGCTCCCCAGCCGTGGAGCTGAGCTGAAAGCGGGGGCGCTGCCCAGAGGCCACAGCTGCCTGAAACGCAGCTGTTTACACACTAAAAAAAGAAATTCCATGGTGACCAGTGGGCCCAGCCAGCTCCCGGTGGAAGGCGGTAGTTTCAAAATAATCCCCAGTGACAGGAGAGCGCTCCACCCAGGCCTCAGCAAAAATGAAAGAGCAAAACGGGCGAAATTCGAGCCGGCGTTGCAGGAGCCCATGCGATGCTCTGGCCCAAGCTGCCCACAGCGGCAGGGCAGGAGGGTGGGCATGCGTCAAAGCAGGAGCCCCTCCAGTCCAGAGGTGACAGCCCGGGGCAGGCTGGGGCCTCCCTGCAAGCCTGGCTCGAGGGGGACAGGGCCTGAGTGTTTTGAGTGCTTGGGCTGCTTCTCTCTCTCTCTCTCATCTTTTTGAGACAGGGTCTCGTTATATAGTGCAGGCTGGCTTTAAGCTCACTGTGTAGTCCAGGCTGGTCTTGAACTTCCAACGATCCTCCTGCCTCAGCCTCCCCAGTGCTGGGATTACAGGTGTTCACCAGCTTGCCGGGTTTTAAACTGCATTTTGCGGTGCTGGGGATGGAACCCAGGGCCTGTGAGTTCTGGGCCAACGCTCCACCACCAAGATGCACCCCAGGCCAGTCGTGCTCCTTTAGCGCACACACGCACCCACACACGCACACGCGCACACCGCCCGGAAGGTAGCCCCGGTTACACCTGCTATTCTACAGGTGGGGAAGCTGAGGCACAGAGCAGTTCACACTCCGGCCACCCCACGAGAAAGGGCTGGGCCGGCTGGACGGGACAGCAGTTCAGGTCCCTCCCTGCGCCTCCCGTGCTGCCGCCACACCTGGGGACTTCGCCCTGCCCCGCCCGGCGGGAGGCTCGGGACGGGCCGGCGCCCCAGGTCCCCCCCCGCCCCCCCCCGGCCTCTCTGGCGACACCGGGCCGCTGCCTCCGCGCTCCTCCACCCGCACAGTCACCGTCGCACTCATGCGGTCCGGCCCCACACTGCCAGTCACCCCGGAGTCACCGCCACACCAGGCGCGGCCGCGCGCACCCCCAGGGCGGCGGACGGGCAGCAGACAAAGGAGACCCTCTGGGGGCCCACGGCTTCTCGCTGCCTCCCCAGCCCCCCCTCCCCGCTTCCGGCCGCTCTGCAGCACCCGGGGTCCCCCGCGACCGCCCTCCCGCTGCTGGGAGCCGCTGGCTTCCCTCTGCTGCCCCCTCGCGGCCGGAGTCCGGCTCTGCGGCGCGGGATGGTCTTCCCCACAGAGGGGCAGAGTCCAGGGGTCAAGGGCAGCAGTGCCCCAGCCTGGAGTCCTCCAGACTCCCGGAGCGCCCCCCACATCATTCCTCGGGCCTGGGGTCTGCCTGGAGCTCCTGCTGCCGGCGTGCAAGCGACAGACACTCCCGTGTCCCCACTGTCCCTCCCAGGGACCCTCTTCTGGCCGCTGCTCAGCACTGTGTCCCCGCTGCCCCCCAGCCCAGAGCCAGTGCCCAAAGTGACTCCATCCCCTCGGTTGCACCTTTAGTCCTCAGACCTGGGGGTGGCTTCGCTGGCTCCCAGGCTGGGTGCGGCCCCACCCACACCGCCCTTCGCCCTGTGGTCACTCCTGTCTCCCCACAGCCCTCAACACAGACCCCCAGGCTGTGTCTCCACAGCTTTCCAGCCACACTTCTGCCCAGCACACCCTGGCTTCACCTCCTGTGCTTGGGGTCAGGGGTGAGGTGGGCGCACCCTGGAGTCCCTGGTCAGTGACTGTGGGAGTGAGGAGGTGTGACGGGGCACGTCGACAGCCCCAGCACTCTGGGAGGCTGAGGCAGGAGAACTGCAAATTTGAGCCCAGTCCCAGAGACCTGGTGACTTGGGTGGAGGCTGGGACCCGTGTCTTCCCGGGCTCCTGGACTGACTGCAGTAACGGGTTAGTCGAGGGGACAGCTCGCCCAGCATCCATCCAGCCCCGTCCAGCTGCAGGCCAGTCTCCACACGGCAGTCAGTGACCGCGGGCACCTAAACAAACTTTGTGTCTCAGTTAGGAAACAGCAAAGACGTTTGCTCGCAGCCCGGCAGAGCCAGGAAAGCAGGGAAGAGCCGGGGGCTCTGGACAGCCAGCGGAGCCGGGTGTGACAGCGCTGCATGTGGCAGCCCAGGGACAGGGCAGGGGTGGCGGGCGGTCCCCGCCCCCGGTGACCCGCATCTGCCCACCCTGGGACGGAGGAGAGGACAAGCCACGAAGCAGGAGTCCATCCCAGGGCTTCTCAGATGCTTGGCCACCGCCTGGCTCAGCCCTGGCCCTGGCTGGACCCGTGTGAGCAGAGGGTGCGCTCTCTTTTTCCCCATTTCAGAGGGGGGCCACGGGCCCCCACGCCCCGTGTGCACATGTACATACACACACACACACACACACACACACAGCCAGGCAGGGTGTGGCTCGGGAGCTGAGGTCCCACCCTCTGCCCTCTGCTTTCTCCACCTTTGGACTCCAGCCAGTTGAGGGCCGAGGTGGGGGTGTGGCCAAGGCCGGGAAGGAAAATACTGAGGTTGCAACTCTCGGGGCTCCCTGGGCCAGGCCCAGTGGGGTGCTACGCACTCGGCACCCTGTGGCTGCTCACTGGTGACCCTCAGTGAACCCGTGGGGTGCAGACAGATGGCAGGGTGGCTGCACGGGACACAGCGCCCCGACAGGCTGCCCAGCGACCAGGTGGGTGCGGGCCGAGACCTTGCTTTTGCTTTTCCTGTGGTCCAAGGGTGGAATCTGGCCCCAGGCACAGTAGGGGAGCCCTCGTGCTGAGGGTCTCGGCTTTCGGCTCTTTTCAAATTATTTTTGAGACAGGGTCTTGCTACATTGTCCAGCCTGCCTCAGCCTCCCAAATAGCTGGGATCACAGCAGGAATTGACTTTTAAAAGAGGTTTCCCTGTAAAAACTTTTATCTCCCCACCCCCCCACAAAGCAGATTTTAGGGGCTGGGGGTGTAGCTCAGTGGTAGAGCACTTGCCTGGTGTGGACCGACCGGGCTCTGGGTTTGAGCCCCAGCACTGAAACAGAAACAAAAACAAACAAAAAACAAAAACAGCGAATTACCCCATGACAAGCAGCACCACCGCCAGGCGGGGGTTAATGGGCCACTTCTCTGCAGAAAGGGAAGAGCCCGCGGTCCTGCGTCTGTGAAGGCTGCTTCTTTCGCAAGGCCGCAAGGCCGACGTGGACCCGGCACCCGGCCTGCCACCCCGCCTCGGGGCCCACACCTGCCGCCCACGCATCGTGCCAACAAGGGCCGGGCTGGAAACCCCGTGCCCCACCCCACACTGCCGCGCCCCGAGACTAGACGATGCCATGGGGCAACGCTGGCTCTCACGCTGGGATCCTGGGGCCCCGTGTGGGGACAGGGACGGTGCCCATCGGGGCGCAGGGGATGGCCTGGGGGCGGGCGCCCACACAGACCACGGCAGGGAGAGCCGCGCTGGCTCCAGGCCCGGCACTGTTTGCTGTCTGTCTGTCCGGCTGTCTGGGGTTTTATCTGCCACTGAGACAGAGCCGGCAGGCGGCCAGGCCTCCCGGGGTGACAGATGGTGCACCGGCTCCGGGGGGGGGGCTGCGTGCACACCTGAGGGTGGTGCGATTCCTTCCTGGGGGCCCGGGCAGCGCGCCAGGCCTGGGTTCCAGCCCTGGTCCCACCGCAGACCTGGATCCCAGCCAGGTCGCGTGGCCCCACGCAGAGGTGAATTTGTACTTCTGTCTGGTCTCTGGGGCTGCAGTACAAGGGGTTACAGCGGCACAGCGTCTGGCTGGCGGGCGGGAGGTCCTGAGTTCGATTTCTGGTACCAAAAAAATAAAAATGTGACCCTTTGCATTTGCTTCTCTGCACCAGGATGCGGAAATCAGGTGCCAGGGCTGACCCGAGACCACGGTCATTTAGGAACAATTTGCCTTTTTTGTTTGGTGCTGTGGGTAAAACCCGGAGACCGGCACGGGCCAGGCAAGCACTGGGCACTGTGCTGCACACACCTCGCTTTCCGTGTGGCTTTGAGACCAGGTCCCCCTGTGCTGCAAGGTTAGGCTGGTCTCCGAGTCCTGCGCCCCAAGTGCTGGACTGCATCACCCCCTCTGGCTGTTTCCTGGGCAGCTGGCACTCCCTGTGCACCCCCTCTTCACCACATGCTACCTGTGCCCACATCCGCAGAGGCCGGGCGAGGTGGTGCACGCCTGTAACCCAGCCCTCAGGAGGCTGAGGCAGGAGGATCGTTTCCAGTTAAAAACCAGCCTGGGCTACAAAGTAAGCTCCAGGCCAGCCAGAACTGCATAGTGAGACCCTGCCTAAAAAATAACTAAACAAACAAACAAACAAAAAAGGAACCAGCAGAGGCTCCACCAGGGCTGAGGTAGATCGGAGGGTGCGGGGGCCTTGGAGGAGCCCGGATCGGGCTGCTGGAGGGAGGGAGGGAGGGAGGGTCGCCCGGGCCCGCACTGCCTTCTAGCGGGCGGCGGGGCCACTGCAGTCACGTTTTCTGCCCTGGCCTGGGAGCGGTCACTGAGAAAGCGCTTCCGCTTCCCCGAAGCCAGGTGTCAGGAGGCGGCTGTCAGGTACGGCTTGGCTCGGAGGAACAAAGGGACCGCAGGGACCGTGAGGAAATAATCCAGTCATCTCTCCGTGCGCCCACGGCTGGCCCCCTCCCCCGCCGGGGTCGCCCCGTGAGCCTGGCCCCCCTGAGCAGGAGGAGCTGGAGACGACACCCTGGACCCTGAGCCCGGAGAAGGCAGCGCCCCACTCAGCTCTCCAGGGCTCCCAGAGCAGCGGCAGGAACTCGGGGACTGAGAAGCCCAGGAACGGGGGTCTCCGGTGCAGGGCACCCCGACCCGGGCTGCCGCCTTGCCGAGCCGAGGGAGGGGCCTGGCAGGGGAAGGCTGGGGCGGCAGGCGGGGAGCAGACCCCGTGGGGGCCCCCGGAGGCCGCCCCGGGACGCAGCCGAAACTCGGGCTCTGAACTCAGGGTGCCTGCTGTGGAAATCGCCCCCTCCCTGGCCGGGCCTGGGGACGTACACCTGTAGTCCCACACTTGGGAGGCCCCGGCAGGACAGCTGTGAGTTTGAGGCCAGCCTGGGCCACAGAGCAAGATGCTGTCTCCAGAAACTTAAAGAGGTCGGGTGGGGGGAGCTCTTCTCCCATTCTGATGCCGGGACTTGAACCCAGCGCCTCTGCTTTGCTGGGGAAGTACAAGCTCCATCCCTCAGCTCCGTCTCCCGCCCTGAAGCCCGGCTTTTATAGAGCAGAGGCGAGGTTTAGTCGCTGCTGCCACCTTCCCGCCAGCACTGGAACTGCAGAGCCCCTTTCTGGGAATCTTGCGTTTTTTAGCCCGTGTGACTCAGTGTCCCCAGCCTCCCAGGAGCGTTGGCTGGGTTGGTCTTCCCCAGGCAGCTGAAGCCACAGCGCAGGAGGTGCTGTTCCCCGCAGAGGAGTGGAGCGGACCGGCTGCCTGCTGCACCCTCTGCCACTGTGACCCTACCGGTGGAGGGACAAGTCCGCGCGTCCTCAGTCCACGGGGAGCTTGGACCACACACTCCGACGTGCCTTCTGGTCTCTCTGCGCTGGCCTGCGACCTGGCCCGGCTTCGGCTCGGTCCCCGCTGGCCTGCAAACCTGAGCAACTGGCCAAATGCCCTCCAAGCTCTGGCCACACCCACCCTCCCCTGCGTCCCCAGAGCCCTCTCCCTGCACGGAGCGCTAAGGACTAGGCTAAGGACTAGGCCCGCATGGGGGTGCATGGCTGTAACCCTGGCCGCTGCCTTCGCGTGCTGCCCCGTGAGTTCGGACTGAAACCTCCACAAACCGTGAGCTACATAAACCTTTCCTTGCCTCACTGAGGGCATCAGGGATTCGTCTCAGCGATGGGAGAAAAGCGGGACAGACGCCCGAGCCTGCTCACGCTCCAGGCGGTCTTGCTCCATGGTCCAGTGGCTTCCCCTCACTGCGGAGCCCCGGCTGACCCGCACCTCACAGCAGCCCTTCAGCCTCAGCCTCCAGATTCTGAGACGATGGGTGTGACCACCAGGCCCGGCACCCTCCCAGCTGCTGTGAGCAGGGCACTGTCACGCCGGCCTCCACTGCCTGACTCCCCCACTGTGCGCCTGCTGCCAGCGCTCAGGTGCCTGGGCACCTCCAACTGAAGAGGTGCACCGCACCAGGCCCAGGGGAGTTTGGGATGCACCCCAGCCCTGGGGTGTGGCAGGACTGAGGTCCAGTGTGAAGTCAGTTCCAGCAGATTCCCGACTGCACCCCAGAGCGTGGGGTTGCACCTCAGGCTCAGAGCGCCAGCACCTGCTCCTCATGCAGCTGGGGCACAAGGGGTTCAACCCAGGCCAAGGCAGCCCCGCCCACTAGGTGAGGTGCTGGCCCTGGGGACCAGGCCAGGATGGGGCATGGCTTCCCCCTGCAGGCAGTGCTTAGTGCAAGGAGGGGCTAAGAACAGAAGGGCCTGGCCAGAGCTTTAGGTTCAGTGTCCTGAGGACATGCTCCTCGTACTCGCTGGCTCTCTGGGTCCTGCCCACACCGTGCCCCACTGTAGGGTGTGTGTGTGGCTGAGGCGGAGGATGGCCACAAGTCTGACACCAGCCCAGACCAGTGTCTCCAAACAAAGTTACCAGCTCCGTTCCTTTGGATTCCGGGCTCTAAGCTGTCAGCACCCAGGGAAATCTCCAGGGGCTCCATGAGACGGGCCCTAGAAGGCTGCGGCGGTTCTGGAGGCGCTTTGCTCTGGGTAGTGGAACACTTTGCAGCTCAGAGAAGGCCCTCCAGCACCGGGGCCCCCTTACCAACCTCGGTGAGGGGCTGGCTGCCTCGCCCTGGAGCCGGCCTCAGCCCTCCCACTCACACGTTATGTCAGGGGCAGAAGGCAACGCTGGTCTCCAGGGAAAGTGGACACTCGATCCTGCCCAGGGAAGCGGGTACCAGGGCACCCAGCAACCCGGCCACTACACTAGGAGCACCTGAGGCTCACCGGGGCGCGCTGCCTGGCGGAACGAGTCCTCCGGGGAATGCAGGCAGGGTCACCTTCAGGTGCCCCAACCCTAACTAGACAGACAAGACGGAGCGTGAACACGTGGAGGCAGAACACACCATTCCCAGCTCGTTTAGCTAAGAATATACTTGTTTTTCTTCAGCTACTTTAATTATAAAAATGTGTCACGATATCAAAACAAAAACCCCAAAACCAAAAGCAGAAGGTAGCAGTCTGGCAGTACAAAAATATACAAGTGAAACAGATTATCAAGTAGCAAATCTTGTTGAGAATTCTGAAAATAGAAGTTTATTAAGTACTAAAGCAGTGGTATCTTTTCTCCTTGAAATAAAAAGGATTAAAAAACGCTGACGGTGTTACGACTGTAAGCAAGACTGTATCAGCGGACAGTCCTGACCACACTGCGAGGGCCCTCCGGGAAACTCACCCTGACAGGCCTGGAGTCCAGCTGTGTACTGACCTCTTCTTTGGTGCGCGGGAAGAACCTGCAACCTCACGCTGGCCAGGGCAGGCACTTGTCCCTGAGCTAACTCCCTGGCCCGGCCATGTATATTCTGAGACCTCTACACTAACACCTGAATGTCACTGTACCTAAAGGAACCTGAGCTCTAATTATAAAGACTGCATGCCTGCTGTGACGCCCTGCCATTACTCAAGTTCACTGAATCTGTAAATTAACGTTCTGTTCAACACAGGCGTCTCACTGGGCCTTTCCAAGCTCCTGTTCCTTGTCACCCCATGCTGACAGTGACCTCCGGTGAGCATCTGGAGTCACTGCACCCCGACTAGGGACTCCCCTCCACACTGCACTCAACTCTGAACTGGAGGCCCGGTTAACAGTCACCACCTAAAAGCCTGCCTGCTAGTGCCGTTACCATTTCGCAAATCCTGTGCTTTTTATATGCCAAACATAAAACCACACCGTGGTTACTGAGGTGATGACGGTGACCGAAGCAGCACAAGTCACAACTACAAGGTTATCCTGATCTCAGGTTCTGAATTAAGACTCTAGTTGCACACTGCCCGGAAACACCCCACGTGGCTGTTTCCCCAAGTGGGGTAATCCACAAGCAGTCCTATTTCACTACTCCTTAGCTATCCTGGCTGGTTCCCAGCAGGAAGGGATTTTAAGATCGAAGGGAAACGGCAAAAGAAAGACCAGTCAGAGGTCCCAGTGAACCAACGGAGACGAAGACCTGAGGTTTTCCTGGAAAACGTGCTGCTGTAAGATTCACACCCACAATCTCTTGCTGATGTGTATGAAGGGTTAACAGAGCCAGAGCACGTGGATCTTCGTGGATGTCACTCTAGGCAATGACCTGGTTCTTTTTGAAACTGTCAATGCAGATCCAAACTATGGAGCACACTTAAGGAAACTAAACCACAAGACCGTTGCATTATGATTTAATCTAATTGCACAAGAAAATTCAAGTTACAGCTCTTCCAGATTTCTAAGAGGAAGGAAGGTTAGGCATGCCTCCATCTTCAGTTCTGCACTGTTACATTTGAACCATGTTGTGAAAACACTTTACATGATGGATCAATTTGGAATTCCCATGCAACACCTCAAATTATAAAGTGGAAGCAATTTTTTAAAACTGGAAAATTTTCATGCCAAAGACAAAAGCCATTTTTTATGGGCAACTCACTCTGGGACCCTGAACTGGTTTCAATTCCTAAAAATCAGCTAACTACTAATCATCGCTTAGATGGTAACCAAAAATTGCCTTCACATTGGAAGATTAACCCACAGTGTCTGTCAGGTATGTTTCTTATAAAGTCAGAATTGTGTGACCAACTGCCTTCCATGGGATAAGAAAATGCTCACAGTGGGTTGAACTTACCATTACACAATTATGCTATTTTATTAATTCAAAAGCACTTTTACAAGAAAATATAAGTATGGCTTCCAATAGGAATGTTATACCTGAACTTGGTATCAAGATATTTTGAGTTTGCAAGGAAAAACAGGCTTCCAAGTTAAATAACAATTTGTAACCAAAACTTTAATCCCAAAGAGTCTCACAAAACATATTACAAATGACAGCATGAAAAAAATCTTGCACAGTAACGCAAAGTTCAGCTCTACAATGTACCCTTAAACCGGCACCACATTGGTTCTCTGAAATCTCAGGTTTCCAAATAAAGATGCAAAGAGCTATGTACTCAAACAGCATCACATGAGGACCATGACCTAGCAGAGGGAAACGTTCTTGCAATTTACCTGATTCTGTACCGACCAGGAAACCTCTGCGCAGCATAAATACCTGTTCTGTTTTTCAAAACATGCCCACCTAGCTCCGTGTGCAGCCTCCACCTCCACCTGCTGGCATGTTCACAGCTCTAAGACTGCGTTTACCTACGGCTGCACACTGTTATTACCTCAGTTACGAAACAGTCCAATTTTGCCAGTTTTGTTTCTGTAACATCAGAACATTAGACTTTAGGCAGAATTTAGAGGTTTATTGTCAGTCTATGCAAGACTAAAGTTCAAAGCAAATTTAATTTTGCTTAAGGGAACATTGTAAAGTAACAATTCTTGGTATTACATGCCTCATATGATCCATCTCAAACCAGAGAGAATGACATTGTTGTGTGTCACTGTTCCAAGACACAAAGGTGAACAGCTAAAACATCTTAAAAATGCATCAAGCTTATGAAGTCTCAAACAAAACTTGAATTTCTGTACATACTCCTGTCAAATGTTAATTCCTGTACACCACTTCTGCAAACTGGTCTTCTATTTCCTCTCATTTGACCTAGATCGGCTGACAAAACAAAAAACAAAGTAAATAAAACTTTGTATCTGCGACTCAGCACCACTCAACAACATCAAGTCATTGCTTAAAACAATTTACACATAGTCTTCAACTGAAGTGGAGACCTTACCTGCGAGACCTAGAGAAGGATCGAGACGGCTTGTGATTTCTCTCCCTAGACAGTGATCTCTCTCTTCTCCTATCTCTAGAAAGAGACCTAAACCAAAGAGAAAGAAGGTCAAGGCAACTCAGTTTAACTTGCACCTTGCGAAGACACCTCTGAAAACTCAAAACCCAGCCTGCCTTTCTTGCCATCCAATGTCGTCCATATACACACCGGATTCACCACTGTCATCACCACAGATCTGAGAACACGGCTCAGCAAAAGCTGGTGTGCCGTTTCTGAGAAAGTGACCCCCAACAGTATTTACCTGCTCCGGCTGCGAGAGAAACTTCTCCTTCGCGGAGATCTAAAAGTAGAAATGGGAAAATTAGGCCAATCATCAATTCGTATTTCTGGTGTGAGGCAATTCCCAACTTTTCAATCTCACTGTTGGGCCCAGTGAATGTGCCGAAGAACTGGCACCCATCGTCCAAAAATAAAAAAGAAAAGAAAAAAAGGGCACAGAAGGATTAAGGAACAAAAGCTCAAGTGAAAAGCAGGTATTCCAACCATGGATTCACTTTAACAAAGAATGCTTCACAGCAGATCTGTCCAATGCAAAACTTCATGTCAAATTAACTTTGCTACCCAAACACCACACCAAAATGTAGCCCCCAAGTAGTTCCAAAAACAGTACCATAAACCAGTATTTGGAACCCATGCAAACCTGTTAAGTCCATAACAAGACTTAGGTACCAGGTGGAGTGTAATTTCGTGAAAATGCGCTAGGTGTCAATATTGATGCCATTTAGTGCTACATTAGAACTGCATTTGTGATCGTCCCATTAAGAGTGTGCTTAGGCTTATCAAATTACCTTAGCTTGGCCCACACTTCTCCCCCAAAATTTTGAAAACGGTTAGTAAAACCATTTAAAGGTGATAGGATTCAACAAATTTTTGCTAGGAAGAAAAGCTAAAATCTGTTAGAGATATTAAAATTTTTTAGTTTGGCATCTCACACATGCAAATAAGTTTCGCTTGAAGATCGTTATGAGTTCCCTATCACCCTTAAAAGTTTTTCAAGCAATATATATGTACGTTACCATTCAATTATGCACAGCCAGCCTTTGATCCAGAAAAAGAATTACTTTTAAGCCGCTTACTCCTTATTTTAACCAGCAGTAAACTGTATAAGCAGGAAAAACTTACTAGTTTTGGGTTTCAACAAGCTAGAAATGGTGAGGTGAGGCTGCCGGACTGACGGCCAGGAAGAATTTGCTGAAAAGGTTTTGCCAGATGTTGCGTTGGATTTAGTTGGTTGGCGAAGGGGGTGTTGTGGATTTTTCCTGCTTTTTTGTTAGCCGAAGGCTGCTGCTGTAGTTGTTGTGAAGACATTTGGTAAATAAACAGCTGAGCTGATTGGCCAGGAATGTGTGGGCGGTCGAGGTGGCTGCTGCCGATTTGGTTAAGGTTGGAGAGAAGGCTGAGAGAAAACAGCATGCTCGGGAACCAAAGGGCGGTGCAACCTGACGACTGGCCAGCCTGGGTCATGTGAAACGACACCAGCCAAGCTGAATGGGGCGCGCTGGTCACATGACGCTGAAAGGGCTAGTTGACTGGCTAATGCAGATTCAGAGGGTGGTGAGAAGAGACATGATGGTGACTCTGTAACGGGGTTCATTTTTATTAATAGATGGACCAAAAAGCACAAAAAAATGAAAAAAAAAAAAAAAAACAAGCCATCAGTACAACCATCTATTTAGCTAACAAATACTCTTCATTATGATGGGCGACAGTGTGTTGTTTTTTCAAAACAGCAAAAGGGGCAAGATTTTGAACTCCTCTCCTAGGACTGCACCCACCTGTAAGGTAAATTCAGTCCTCTAGAAACTATTTTGGAGGTCTGAGGAGATGCGGAGTTAGCACCCAGACAACACTGCCTGGTCCAAGAGCGACGTCACTGTCCCATTATAAAAAAACTGCATTTTCTCCTATTTGGGATCGAAGAACAACAGATGACTGGGATTACTTCTTTTTTAGCCCCCTTTATTGGTCAGTGACTTCAGTTTCAGAATTTCTACTTTACCAGTTGTAACATTAAAATAGCTGCCAGTTTTGACACATATTACAACTGCGCTAACAGAAAACATTTTTGTGAAGAGCTAGAATTGAATGTAATGTTTGTCATAATGGAGTCAAGAAATGGGAAAAAGGCCTAAACTGAAGTATAAGGGAAGACTGGGAAAGATGCAACTACAAAAGATGAACTAGAAGACAGATCCAAGACAGAAGCTCCTAGCTACCGACAGGAATAGTGACCTACAGACAAAGCCAACACTCAGCACCACTCGCATACCCCCAACTATGCCCCAGCCAGTGCTGCAGAAACCTCCGATTTTCCAAAGTTTAAACCCCACCAACGACTTCAGGAGAAACGCCTGCCGCTACTAGCTACTCCGTACACTGCTAGCTCTGAGACACGCGCTCTGCCAAGTACCTGCGGCGAGGTGGGGGGCTCCTCCTGCGGTAGTCGTCTCGAGGGCGGCGCCCCCAGGAAGGAGGGGGGCCGCGATTTCGACTTCTTTTTTCGCCGTTGGACAGTTCCACTCTGACACGGCAGCCGCATAACGTTCTACAGGGGAAGAGGTGTTACATTTAAGACATGTCCTAAAGTGGACATGAAAGGCAAACAGTACACAGATACTTTGCAAACACAACTACTTTTCTCTGTGACTTTTTAATACAAATTTTAATTCCCATATGTTTTGCTACGTAAAATGGTACAGCACTGACATATATTATTCAAGTTAAATATATAAAATGGCATTTTTATAAAAGCACTAATTCACAGGGCACTATTTTCTCACTTCTTAGAAGAATCCAATGACTGAGTTCAATGTTCATTAGTGAACAGTTTGTAATTTAAGTGCAAAGGCGCCTAGTTTTATCTTTGCAGAACGAGCCATCCTGTATCTCCACTGAGATGCCCTTCCTTAAGGCATCTAAATGTGTCTAAATGTGTCTCAGACACATTTATTTGCTGCTTACTGTGCTACATATCCCCAGCCCTAACTGTACATTATTAAATTACCACCCAGCCTGGGGCTGGGGATTTAGCTCAGCAGCATAAGTGCCTGCCTTGCAAGGATGCAGTCGTGAGTTTGATCCCCAGCACTAAATAAATAAATAAATAAATAAATAAATTACCACCCAGCCAGCTCTGGGACTGTCCCTCTCTATCAGTCATTTCCAAGTAAATAACCACAGGATGCTTTGCTCCGGTTATATTACCTGCCCTCAATGGCTGCACAGCATGTGCATACAGGGAATCACAGGCAGAAAGTGAGGCCTCCTCTCCATTCGCCCACAACCGCGTCTAGACGCCTTGCTGCGGGACCAGGAAGGGGTGAGCCCCAATCTCTGCCGGCAGCCCTCCATACAGCTTAGTGCAGCAGGAGCCAGCCCTTCATTTAAGCCTCTGTGACTTGCTCCCCAAATTCTGAAGCAGAATTTTATTTTTTAATCTTCTGGGTTAACAATTTTCCCTGATTTCATAACAAGCCAGGAAGAGACGTAGTCAACACCCATAAGAGTCGGGCGTACCTAGTGAAATAGTATAAACACTAAGGACAACAGCAGGCAGTGCATACCTCCTAGCCAAAAAAGTATTTCTGACAGTTAAGCAATTATCAGTTCTTTACTAATCTTTCCTAAAATGAGTATCTGATCCCTTAGTAGTTTTTTGAGACAGGGTCTTGCTATGTAGCCCAGGCTGGCCTTCAACTGTGACATTCCTGCCTCAGCCTCCCAGTGCTGGGATCACAGGCTTGCGCCACCACCCTAGCTTGTTTTGGGCACTGGGAATCAAACTTGGGACCTTGTACTTGCCAGGCAGTCACCTGTGCTGCTGAGCTGCATTCCCAGTCCTTTTTCATCGTTTTTGAGATTTTCTTGTCCCAAACTCCCAAGTGCTAGGATTATAGGGTTGCATGTGCTTCCATTAGTGACTTCCAAAGCTTCAAAAGCTATCCATAAAAGCCATAAAACTTAAAAAAAAAAAGCATGCAGTTTGGTGACACACGCCTGTAACCCTAATGTGCCTGTAACCCTAATGTGCCGGAGGACTGCTGAGAGTTCAAAACCAGCTTGCTCCATACAGAGAGTTTCAGGCCAGCCTGGACTACATAGGTGAGATCCTGTCTCAAAACAAAAACAAAAACCCACACAACATTTACCATTGGTGTATGTTTGACTTCCTACTTTGCTAGGCAGGAGCTTATGCCACTGAACTACATCCCTGGCCCAAACTATACATTAATTACCTTCCATCTAGCTCTCGGACAGCATCCGCTGCATCTCGGGGATCCTCAAATTCCACAAAAGCAAAGCCAGGAGGGTTTCTAGCAACCCACACACTCCGGAGTGGTCCATAATAGCCAAAAGCCCGTTCCAGCTCAGTCTTGTTGCCATTGTTGCCAAGATTCCCTACATAAACCTTACAGTCCAATGGGCAGGAATCGCGATGCATCTCTGAAACAAAAAAAGATACCAAAACATTTATCCAAATAGTGCACAGTTAAAAGCAAATCCTAAAAAAGAACTACAAAATAGTAAATAAGGGGCTGGGGATTTAGCTCAGTGGCTTAAGCGCCTGCCTGGCAAGCGCAAGGTCGTGAGTTCGATCCCCAGTACCAAAAAAAAAAAAAAAAAAAAAAAACCTAAATAAGGAATCAGAAATACTACTCTCAAAACCTCCACTTCCATTTACTTTTATTAAAAAGCCTCAGGAAACCAGGAAGGAGGAAATAATGCCCTCGAAATAGAAATTAGGAAAGCTTCAGAAACACGGAATCAATAGCTGGAGCTGGGTGTGGTGCTGTACTCCTGTAATCAATCCCAGCACTTCCGAGGCTGAGGTAGGAGGATCTCTGAGTTCCAGGCCAGCCTAGGTTACAGTGAATTCAAAGCTCATAGTCTGAACTACAGCTAGGTTCTGTCTCAAACATAAAACACCAAATGATGCAATGATAAAAAAGCTAATACTTCTTTCACTGGGGTTTTTTTTTTTTTTTGGTACCGGGGATTGAACTCACGACCTTGCACTTGCCAGGCAGGCACTTAAGCCACTGAGCTAAATCCCTGGCCCTGTATTTTTCTTTTCTTTTCCTTTCACTGGTTTTCTAACGTGTAAGATGAGTGAGGCTTTATTCCCAGGTTAACTGCAAACTGAGTGCAACAAAGCAAATGCGATTTATTAATCTCTTTTCAACCCGTATCAACAGGGCTGAGACAAAACACCTAGGCCACCTGACATTAATCACCCTTCCCCTTCCATCAGCCTGTATTAACATAAAAAGCAAGCCACCGGGCCAGGGTTAGCGCCTGCCTGGCTGGCAAGCGCAAGGTCGTGAGTTCGATCCCTGGTACCAAAAAAAAAAAAAAAAAAAGGCAAGCCACCCCTTGGATACAGAAACATCCTCCATGAAGCAAAACTTACTCAGGTTTAATAAAATAGGGCCCCAAATTCTCACTTTTAAGTTTCCCTGACAGCACTCCACAGAAACTTTCTTTTCCACATGACCAATGCCAAGTTACCATGTCACTAATCAAATCAAATTCCCAAGGCAATGATAACTTACCTAACCGCATTTTCTTAAAAATGTAAGTTTGGGACAAGTAACAGCACATTCTCAGACAATTCACAAGGCTCGGGGTTCAGTCACCAGCACCCCCCATCCCAAGCAAGCTCAGGGTAGCATTATTTACAGTAGCCAAAAACTGTTCACAGAACGTTCAACACATAAGATGGATTTAAAAAATGCAACAGAGCAATATAATCCAGTATCATTCAAGAACCAAGTATTGTGAAATGCTCCAAAGCAGGAAAACCTTGAAAATACTATACTAAGCCAGGAAGACAATATACACATTATGTAATTCCATAATGTGAAATATCCACAACAGGTAAATCCAAAGACTCAACGATCATGGTTGCCCGAGATAAGAGAGGCTGAGGGACTGGGGCTGATCGTTCATGGGCAGTTACCTTGCCACTGAAACGATGGCTGCACAAGACACAGTAAATATTAATGAGCTGTACACCTAAAAAGAACAACTAAAAAGAAAACTACAAAAAACTACTACGCAAGAATTTACTGCACTTGAGAGGCTGAGGCAGGAGGACTGGCGCGAGTTCGAGGCCAGCCTGGGCCACATAACGAGTTCAAAGCCAACCGTAACTAGACCCTGTCTCTAATAAACAAAAACCACACAAACACTAGTCACTCTGGCAGTGAACCCAATTACCTTGTCCATTTATGTACAGAAAATAAACAAAAATCACGACGTTCTTTCTCACCCTCGACTGGTCTAACTAAAAAACTCAATCGCGCCATCCTGGGTCAGGAGTTAAAAGTGAATCCCATTAAAAAAAAAAACCGGATTAAACGTCGGCCCGTTTACACGGAGGAAAAAACCCTGGAGATTCAGGATGCGAAAAGTCAAATTAAAACACGAATAGAAATAAAAGATGAAAGCCCTTAAGGATGGACTGAAATGCCCGGTCTCCGTTACCGACTTAAAAAAAAAAAAGGCGCCATAAAATTCAAAGGCCGCAGTCCGGAGCACACTCCGGTTACGGACCCCCTTTCCTCCCCAAACTCGGACAACTCCTCGCCTGGGCTCACCCCTTCATCCAGGGGGCACACCACCTCCCCGCAGCCAGGCACCCCCGCCTCCGGCCCGGGCGCCCCCGCCACCGCCCTGTGCGGAACGTCACAAAATGGCGGCGGCGCCTCTTTGTCTCGGTCTGGCGCCGCCATGGAGCCCGGCCCCGCCTCAGCTTTTGTTCAGTCCTACTTCCCTCTGGCCATCGCAGGGATCTTACCGAGATCCGGGGTTAGAAATGTGGAGGTCCAAAACCACAGGCTCCCAACGGGTCCCGCTCCTCCGCCAACTCAGCTCCCCTAGATGCTCTCCCTAACCCGGCGTCCACGAAATGGCGGACCACCGCCTTCTCCTTGCCCTTATTTATACGCTATGCTGATGTCACGTGACTCCATGGCGTGTCCAATGAGAGGCGGCAGAGGCCGTGACGTGACAGCTACAAGCGCGGCGAGAATCGCGGCCGCGGGGAGCGCTCCGCACGTTCCGTCAGGTGGCTGTGGGCGGGGCCGGCGAGTGGCGCGCGCGCCTTCGCGTTCCTGGCGTCCCGGGCTCCCGCCTCTCCCTCTTCATCTAAAGCTCAGCAACCGGGACGCGCGCGGTCGCCGCGGCCACCTCAGTCGGAAACGGGCACGGGAAGCTGCTGGGGACGATGGTGCTTCAATTCCAAGGGCGTCCAAAGAGGGGACCTCGGGCGGGGCCGCCGTGTCACGTGGGCCCCGTCCCGGAGCGACTGGGCCGCCGTGATGGGTGCGGAAAGTCACCGCCTGGCCCTCGCCTCCACTCCCCGCCAGGAAGTCAGGCTCCTACCCCCAGACTCACTCCAGGCTAGCCCCCCTCAGCCTAGTCTGATTTAGTGCAAAACGTAGTTAGTTGTATCTCTGCTTTCCTGAAAAGCAATCATCAACCGGGTGGACACGCTGGTCATCCCAGCACTGGGATCCCAGCACTCGGGAGGCAGAGGCAGGAGGAGCCTCATGAATTCCAGGGCAGCCTGAACTGCATAGCTAAGACTGTCTGAAAAACAGTAACAAGTATTTGTAGTTCTTTACCCTTGCTTAGCTGAAAGATACACTAGTCATTTACATACGTTTTACCTGGGATATGTGGGTTCCTGGACAGCACTCTGGGAAACTGAGGCAGGGGTCTAAGCTATCTGGATGTGGTGTCATGAGCCTGTAATCTCAGCACTCAGGAGGCTGAGACAGGAGGATCTCCCTCAGCCCTAGGCCAGTCTGGGTTACATAATAAGACTATCCCCCAAAACAAACCAACCATTTGCATTCAGTCATTCAGAAGTGACAGGCTGGCTCCCCGTTTCTTCCCAAACCCCTTCCATGCCCACCTGGACACCCAGCCAGCCTGGCACACACATGAGTAAGTGAGGGCCTGGGAGTGTAGCTCAGTGGTAGAGCACATGTTTAGCATTTGTTCTAGGTTCACCCAAAAAGAAAAAGGAAAAAACAAGACATGATGGTCACATAAAAGCTGAATAACAGTTTATTAAAGCTTAGTGTACCTGTTGTCCCAGCTATTCACGAGGCTGAGGCAGGAGGATCACTTTCGTGTAAGAGTTCAACTTCAGCGCATCGGGACCTGCACAGTGGGGTTGACTCGGGGTGCCTGGAGAACAAGGAACTCCTCCCATCTCTGGGGGTGACTGATCCTGCCTGCTTGTGGGCTGAGAATCAGACATCTCATGTGTCCTGTCCCCCATCCCATGTCCCCTTCCCCCTCCCCCCTGCCTAACAAGTGGGAGCCAGTGAACTACACATCTTGTGAAAAGGTTGGCTATGTTATTTAGTATGAGCTCCCCATATGCAAGATAAGGACAGCCATGTGGAAGAAAACAAGAGACAATATGACAGATAGTGAAGATCCCTGGTTGTATAGCTTTGAAATTTATGTTTTCTTATGTCCCATTCTGTTCTGTTTTGCTGTGTTTGATTTTACTCCCTTTTAAAATAAAACAAATTTTTTTTTTTTTTTTTGGTACCGGGGATCGAACTCACGACCTTACACTTGCCAGGCAGGCGCTTAAGCCACTGAGCTAAATCCCCAGCCCTAAAATAAAATAAAATTTAAAAAAAGTTCAACTTCAGCATGGGCAACATAGTGAGACTCTAGCTGTTAAAAAACAGAAAGCAGTTAACGATACCAGGTGTGGTATACATCTGTAATCCTAGCATTTCGGAGGCTGAGGCAGGAGGATCACCAGGAGTTCAAGGCCAGCCTGAACTTCATAGTACACCTGTAATCCTAGCACTCGGGAGGCTGAGGCAGGAGGATCACTGCAGATTTGAGATCAGCCTAAACTTACATAGCAGGATTCTGTCTCAAAAAACCAAAAACAAAAGCCTGAACCATGATTTAACTTTAAACTTCCATTTGAAGTTAGTTTCCAATTACTGCTGGCCAGTGATCTGGTCTCTCCTACTCTGACAGTTGACGTCTACGAAAGTTTAGTTTTTTTTGAGCATTTTTGGGTAATTCCACTTTGCTGACTCCCACCTGCAAACGCATCTCAACTCACGCCCACTATTCACTAATTTTTACCGAGTATTTTTTCCCTGGAATATGCCTGAATTATAAAATGTAGCAGTCACACCCACAGCAAATGGGAAGTAGGACCCAGAGAAGTTAGTTAACTTGCCAGAGGTCACACAGTATATAAAGGATAAGGATGAGGTTTGAACTTCTGTCTGGTCATGGAGCCTCGTGACCACGGAGAGCTAGAGAGCGGGACCACCTTGCCCTGGGAGTCCCCGGATGCCCAATTTGTTTTTCCAGCTCCGCCCCAGAAATGAGATACTGGGCTGCTACCCTCCCTCCTGAGCAAACCTAGGCCGGGGGCTGCTTGTGCCCACGCCCCCACCTTTTCCTGATTTCAGTCCTGAGCCTGCCTGGCTGGGTGTTGCCTTATTTGGTTCTCAGATAGACATGGAGGCTGGAAAAATGCCAGGCAGAAGAAGGGAGTTGTTCACGCAGCTGAGGATGAGGGACCTTCTTTCCAAGATCCCTGCTGGAGCCCTGGGAATCCTAAGTTCCGGGAGCAGAGCTTGCCCTCAGAGCATGAAGCAATTTAAGAAGCCAGGGGTGTCTGTCATCCCAGCGCTTGGGAGGCTGAGGCAGGAGGATTGCTTGGAGTTTGAGGCCAGCCTGGGCCATGGAAACTGCATAGTGAAACCCTGTCTTAAAAGGACAAAACAAAAAAACAGAAGAAAACAAGCAGAGAGAGAGGTATGAGGTACACTGGGGTACAGAGCGCCTGTGCCCCACTTTGGATTGAGAGCAATGGTCTGTCAGTTTAACAACCACCCCTGCCAGGCTGCTTTGTTTTTCCCATGGTGCTTTGCAGCGATCACTCTGGGCAACCTTGGTAAAGACAAAAAAGTCACAATCTGCACAGAGTGGAGAGTATTTGGATGGATCGTTGATTGATTGTGGAGCTGGGGGGTGACCCAGGGTCTCTGCCTGCCTGCCTGCTGAGGGCTGCACCACTGATTAACCAGAAGAAGCTAAGTAGTTGGAGGCAGTGGGGCACACCTATAATCCGTGCTACTTGGGAGGCTGAGGCAGGAGGATTGAACGTTCATGGCCAGCCTGAGCAACTAAGAGCTACTACGTCTTGGAAGTAAAAGAGGCTGTGGATGTAGCTCAGGGCAGAGCGCCCCTGGGTTCAATGCCCAGGACTAGAGAAAAAGGAAACAAAAATCTAACCAAAGCAGCTAGTCCAATGTCCATCGAGCAGTCACTCAACACAAGATTATCGTTACCAACATCATCAATCCCCCCCCAAAAACTCCTTTGGATACAAGGCAAAAGTAGCCTTGTTTTAAAGCGATGTTTTGAAATAAGAATATGATATGAAAAAAATTGTTTTGTCAGTGTGTTTCAGCCTCAGGCCTGCGGCTCAGCTCTCCCTGGAGCCCCAATTACTGTGGCTTCTCCTCACTCTCCCCCCAGAGAGAGGCCAAAATAAGCAACACCCAAAAGCAAAGGCCGCTGGAGACAGCATCACGCAACAGGGCCATCTGCCTGGACCGGCCGGGGCCTCGTGTCTTCCTCACGTGGTCAGGAGGGCCTGCCGAGCCATCTTAATGCTTTATTTCTCTTCTTGTCTTTTTGAGACAGGGTCTCACTATGCAGCTCAGGCTGCCCTTGAGCTCACTGTGGAGCCCAGGCTGGTTTTGAACTTGCAACGATCCTCCTGCCTCAGCCTCCTGAGTGCCGGGATTACAGGTGTGAGCCACCATGTCTGGCCTTAATGCTTTTCTGTCTTCGTGACCACCCAGAGGCAGGTGGAGGCTGAGGTGAATTCTGGGAGCTGGACAGACTCTGTGGCTGTGGCCAGCTCTGTGTCACCTGCAGGATGACACGGTGTGGTCATCTCCATGGCAGAGGCCCCAGGAATCCCTTCCTGTCCCCGAGAACAGCAGTGCGTGTAGCCCAGCCCTGGAGCTGCTGGGGAGGAGGCATGGTGACGTAGCCGCCCAGGGGACCCCGTTTTGTCCTGGCCCGGCCTGGCGGGCTGGCTTTTGTGAATATTCACACACCGCTCCCCTGAGTCCCTCTCCCACAGTCCCAGCTGCTTGCAGACTTGACCCTGCTTTTCCTGCTCTCCCTCCGGCCACGGCAACCCAGCCACCTGCTCCGGACGCCCTGCTGTGGCTCTGGGCCCCCTGCCCGTGGCCCGTGGCGGCCCGTGGCCCGTGGCCTCAGGTCCCGCAGGGCTGTGGCAGAAGCTGGGTCCCCTCCGGCTCCTTTTAGTTTCTCCTTTGGAGGCGCGCCTGGCTCAGGGTGCTATCTGGGAGCAGGAAGTGCTGACTTTCACCCCCCAGCTGTCCTCTCCCCACAGCCTTTCCCGAATCCAGCGGCCCCATTCGGTGCCCAGCATGGGGCTTTGCAGTGTCTCCTCCACCTCCACAAGGGACCAGAGCGGGGCTGAGGAGGAGGGGGGGCAGCGGAGGCCTCAGAAGCTCCTGTTTGCCAGGCCCTGTGGTGGCCCCATGCCCGGAGCAGGCGTTGTGGGGTGGGGTTAGGGACAGGAATGAAAAGAGACCTGCCTGGTGACTCCAGAGAGGCTGTGCAGAGCGCAGCCTGGCACTTGGGAGGCTGAGGCAGGAGAATCACCTCCAGCTCCAGGCCAGCCTGGACTACACAGTGAGTCCAAGGCCAAGCTGAACTACGCAGTAAGACTGTCTCAAAAACGAAACCAAACCTAATAAACAAACCAAAAGCACAGAGGCTGTTCAGCTGTCACCTGGGAGCTTTGGTTTTCCCATGCTGCTTTGCAGCGGGCACTCCGAGCAAGGCTGGTAGAGCCAGGAAGTCTGCAGAGTGGCGGGCAGCATTTGGATTGATCTCGATCGATTGATCATGGAGCCGGGGATGGAAGCCAGGCCTCGTGCTTGCCTGGTGAGGGCTGAACCTCAGCCCTCGGGTCACCCCCGCTCTCACGGGCCCATTTCTGCCAGTGGGCAGAGCAGACGCCATGTGGCAGCAGAAGGCTGGGCTCCGGGCCTGGCCGCCACCGGTCCCTGGAAATGACGCCACCTCAGGGACGCTGGGGGCGGACGGTGAGCCTTGCACCTCTAATTATAACCTGCAATAGATAATTACTCCTCTGGTAAAGCCAGGAAGGCACACTGACTAGTTCTGGGCCACAGGGACCTTTTCCCTGGGGACATCCTGAGGGGGAACCTGAGGGGGAACTAGAGATAATGAGGTGTTTGTGAAGGTAGGAAGCAAACACAGTCCCCAGGCTGCCAATTACAGGAGTCACCCTGAACCATTTAGACAAGAGGGTGGGCAGGGGACTGAGAACCTCCACAGAAGGGACTGCCCAGTACCAGAGGAGACCAGAGTGAGACCTGGAAAAACAACATAGATGGAGCCGGTATCGGTCTCGCTGAGGTTTCCTGAAACAGGCTGTGGGTGGAGAGCGAAATTGCAGGAGGTGGAGATAAAAGCAATATGTAGAAATACGGACAGTACAGCACTCGGGAGGCTGAGGCAGGAGGGTCATTGTGAGTTCAAGACCAGCCTGGGCCACGGTAATGGTTGATACTCAATTTGAGAAGTTTGGAAATTTAACTAAACAACTTATTATAAACCTAAATATTGAGTTTAGTTAGCTAAGTATTGTAATCTTCTTTTTACCTTTTCTCACAACCCAAAAAGTTATATTTGTAATCCCACTGAGATGTTATTGGAATCCCAAGTTAATTCCAATTACCACCACCAATGTGACTCACAGCGAGAGGAAAGACGCCAAGACATACTCCAAGTGAAGGGCAGCAACAGGGTCCTAGACCCAATCCCTGTGAGG